>CAXKVY010018498.1:377500-545000 GCA_964058915.1 Tetropium fuscum
TAAGTTGCGTAGGTTTGGCGTAGGCTAGTAATAAGTTTATAACTTTCAAATGTTCATAAACTTCTCTTTTTGTTTCTACGTTTTGCTTGTCCTTTTGACACAATAATTTCTGATTTAAAGCCGATATAATTAAACCGAAACATATGTAGCTTCTGTGTTATTATTTTACTTTTCAAGGTATACTTTTCACAGTTAATGATTGAATAGAATATACAATTTCTATCTTCCGCATATATATACATCTATCGTTGCTTCAATTCTTGTGCAATCATACAGTTTGACGTGTCTAAGATCCTAAATAAAAATAAAAATTATCAATCTAATAGAACCTCCCCTACTGGATGAGAGAGTCATGCTCTATAGTGAGCCCTCCTCATAAAAATAATTGTTCTGAGAACTGGCGCCCTAAGGAGGGAAGCATTAGCAGGAAGAGAGCGTAAGTATTCTGTCCTGTTATCAGGTTTGTCTCGATCACTATTGCTATGCGATCACTATTATCGTCTCAATTATCAATGCCATAAGTGATACTTTATTTTACAGTTTGCCATACCATAAGTAGGCCAGTAAATATATAAAACATTGTAAAATAAATATAAACACAATAACACAATATATATTCATGTCTGTTTCCAACTGTGTTTTACAGAGATGACATTATAAGTTCTAGTGTACGTTCCTTTTTGAAAAAGTATTTAACGATGATTGATATTAGACCTTTACGAAAGGATACTTTCATTTAGTTAGTTGGACACTATTCTTCACAAATGATTGGCAATAAATTGCCGTCTAATAGACAGGTATTACAAGTGCTCTTTTATAACATTCGTGAAGTGAAGCTAAGCGTACATAAAAGTGCTAAATTAACAATAAAAGAGGTGTCAGTTTTTTGGGACAAAGCGCGCATTCCAACACGTCAGGATTTTCATTGCGTTAAACAACTAGATAAACTTTATGCAGAGTGGAGGAAAATCGGCTAAAAGGGCCAGTGCGGGAGGAAAAGAAAAAATGTTCGTTGGAAAATTGGACGATCTTTTTGATACTTTTCATGCAAACGCGTTGGAGTTGATGAAAATAGATGAAGATACAGTTTTTAATTAACCAAAGAAAAAAGGGACGTCCTGGATTTATGCATGGTATTGATCACCAACTTGCTTCTCAAGATAATTCAGCTGAGGAGATATTACAGAAATTATCCGAACGAATGCAAAGAAGTCAACAAGAAAAAGCTAGATTAGAGGAAACAGTCACCTGTCCATCATCAAGCAGTAATTCAGCTGACTCCAACGAAAATGAAGATGAAATAATTGATGCCCAAGAAGAGTTTTTACAAGACCAGCCTGGCCCATCACAGCAAAAAAAGAAAAAATAGCTATTGCAGATATATGTCTCTTTATTGTAAACGTTTATGTAAAGGCCTGGTTTAAAGCGTCATTTACTAGTTGCTGATTAACTGCTAAACAGCAACACAGCTTTAACAGCGCTGCTGATAAAGCACCGCTGATTAACTGATTAATTATCAAAATATTATGTAAAGAATGTAAAGAATCAAAATATTATGTAAGAATGTAAAAAAAGATATGAAAGTAGTTACAATGATATGTTATGACATAATACGTGATATATGCTACTCACTAAGGTATAAACAAATGGCATGTCCCATGTCGTGCTTGTGCCTAGTTGTTATATTATAATTCATTTAGTTTATGCATTTTTAATTATTGTAGGCAACAAAAAAGGCGACGAAGAAGGCGTTGATAAAAGTGTCGAAAATTCAGATAATTCTCCAGCTACATGTACGTTTTGCGTTTGCCTGATTTTAAATTCGAAATTGGCAATTATATCGGGACTGAGACAAATGAAAAAATTCTAATTTAGATGACTCTTACGAAGTATGAATTGCTAGTTCATCATTGGAGGTTTCCCAAAGATTATGTTTTTCCACATTCCTTGCACATTAAAAAGGGCAAAGAAGAGAAACGTGTAACGGTTATTTTCAGACGGTTTCTTTTTTGTGTACCTGGTAATGACTACTAGATAGTAGCGTTAAAATATTATCGTGAGAGTTTTTGCTGTGGCGGTGTTCCTGCTAAATTTGGTTATATTGGTGCGATCGAGACTGGGGCAGTGTTGTACAGGTGATCGTGTATAGTAAGGTATAGAGCTGGAGGAAATTCGGAAAAGAAGTGTGATAGTCAAAGTCATCCTAATACTAATTAGGGATATATTTCCGATTCTCAATACTCAGGCGATGGGAATTTATGGTTTCCGTTAGCGGTGAAAACTTATTAAGTGAAAAACCCAAAGCCTGATCGGTGGAAACCGGTTATAGTCCAGTCAGACGCCATACCACGTTTAAATACAACATTAATTCTGTCGATTTCGGCCATAACAATCATTCTCTGACGAGTAGGAACCCCTATATTAGGGTAAGTGATAGTTTTATTTTTTTCTTATCGTGTTAGGTTTGGTTTAGTGTAGTGATAATATTAATTAATTAGGGAAATTGTTGTCGGCGTTGCCACGTTGTCTTAGTATTCCTTTCCTTCCGAAAACTGCGTGACGTCATAAAAATAGAGTAAACCTATTTTAAATTTTTAGGGTTTTTACCCGAGGCGGCCCCTTTCTCGTGCGAAGCTGCTTTTGTTTTTATTGAAGCTGTCCCTTCTTGTGTGACGCGGTCCCTACCTATTATAAGGTCCGAGGTGGTCCATCATCCTATCTCCGTGGGAGGAAACGCACGCAAGTCCCAACCTTAAATATAATTTTTATATGCGTATATAATTTTTTTATTATTTGATGGTAATATCATCTATGTAGTTAAATATTTTTTTTTGTTAAACAAGGTTGCGCTTTATGCGGTTTTGCGCTATTATATGTGTATGTATATATATGTGGTTACATATATTATGACTTAGTTCTTTATATAGGCGGAAATTAAGGCCTAACATCGCTTCCAGTAGGGTAGACCGAGGTCGAAAGTAACAGGGGGCGAAAGTAACAACTCAAATATAGGAACTACAGCAATCGTAAGAACCCATGCGTCGGTACGTTAGATGGCGTCACCTTCAGCGAACCATACCTCTGTATGGCGGCGACGTCGGTACAGCTCAGTGTTGTGTGCGAGACCGAGATTGTTTTATATGCCTTCAAGTAAGTTTGTTTAAAGCTTTTTAAATACTTACATAAGTTTTTCTGCTGCATGTATGTACCTCTTCTCGCATATATCGTTGAGATTAACTATTTCTGCATAGGATAGTTACTAATGTTTGTTAATCATTGCCTATATTTATCACAAAAAATTGAAGAGTTTTAAATAAGCACACACGGGGGCGATTGTAACATCATGTTACAACCGACACCGAATTATTTTTTAGATATTCGGTGTTGTAAGTATGGTCTCTTAAATTTCAGAATGCCACGTACAAAAGCAAGAAGAACAGACAGAGGTACCAAAGACATATCAACATATGAAGCTGCATACACCGAAGTAGAAAACGGTAGATTGTCTATTCGTGCAGCGGCGAAACAATTTGATATGTGTCACGTATCTTTAGCAAGATATAAAAAGAAAAAAGAAGCACTAACTGGCGGCAACGAAGGAGAAAATACTTTGGTGACTATGGGCTATAGAGCTTGGAATAAAGTCTTTACCGAGGAGCAGGAACATATTATGGCAACTTATATAATAAAAGCAGCAACCATATACTATGGTTTTTGTCCCAAAGAAATCAGAAGGTTTGCGTATAAAATGGCCAAAAAATATAAGTTAGCCGTGCCACCACAGTGGGAAGAAAACCAGATGGCGACTGAAGACTGGTTTACCAGATTCATGAAGCGACAACCACAGCTATCTTTAAGGTGTGCGCAACCAACCAGTTTATCCCGTGCAACTAGTTTTAATGAAACAAATGTAAATATGTTTTTCGACAACCTGCAAAGAGTTTTAGAGAAATACAAATTTGAGCCCAAAGATATATTCAACGTGGACGAAACAGGGACTACTACCGTCCAAAGGCCCAATAGAATTGTCACTAAAAGGGGAACTCGGCAAGTTGGAGCACTTACATCTGCTGAGCGCGGAACCTTGGTCACGGTAACTTGCGCAGTGAATGCTGTTGGCAATTTTGTGCCGCCAATGTTTGTTTTCCCAAGGATTCGCTACCAAGAACATTTTATTCGGGATGGTCCAACTGGGAGCATTGGGACTGGAAACGCCAGCGGTTGGATGCAGGAAAAGGAATTTCTTATATATTTAGAACATTTTCAAAAATATACATCTGCAACTACTGACCACAGAGTCCTCCTATTACTAGATAACCACTCGTCACATATCTCCATTTAAGCCCTTGACTACTGCTCTGAAAAGGGTATAGTAGTATTGTCCTTCCCGCCGCACTGTTCGCACAAGCTACAGCCACTAGATCGTTCTGTATATGGGCCTTTAAAAAAAGCTGTTAATTCTTGCTGTGATGGATGGATGCGCAGTAATCCAGGCAAAACAATGACAATATATAACATTCCATCCATTATCTCTACAGCTCTCCCGATGGCGCTGACATCAAGCAACATTCAAGCAGGTTTCAGGTGCACGGGGATATTTCCTTATAATAGACACATATTTACACCTCTAGACTACGCACCGTCTTATGTGACAGATCGGCCTGCTCCAGTAAATAACGTGGGCAATGATCCCAACCTTAGTGTGAACGAAACAGCAGATGCCGAAAATGAATCACCGGCACCACCAGAAAAACAAAACGATAAACCTAATAATGAACCTACATCATCGACATCATCTGTGCTAGTTGAAAATAATAATCAAGTGGAAAGCAAAGCTGTAGCGTCAACTTCTCGGCTTACCTCAATTGAAAATTTTGCACCAGAGGCAGTCAGACCTTTTCCCAAAGCGCCGCCTAGAAAAGAAGGAAATAAGGGCAAGCAGAAAAGGAAATCTGCTATATATACTGATACCCCTGAGAAGGAACAAATTAGAGCAGAATATGAAGAGAAGAAGAAGAAAAACGTGAAAAGAAACTTTTTCGGCGGTAAATCGAAAACAAGAAATCTACCTAGAAAAGATAAACAAAATAAGAAATACAAGAAAGAAGATAGCGACGAAGATGATGGCGATTGTTTTTGTCTTGTATGCCTTGAACCATACACTTCAAGTAAACCAGGGGAAGACTGGGTCCAATGCATTGAGTGTAAACACTGGTCACATGAAGAATGTACACAGCAAGAGGACTTATACATTTGCCAAAACTGTGATTCAGATTAATTAGACTATTTATATAATTAGACTTACTTCATTGATACCTTAAAAATATTCCTTTATTATTTCTTTACATGTTTACGAATACTTTTTTTTATATTCTGTAGGTATGCGAAAGTAGCCTACGTTGAATAAATAATTTATGTTTGGGTTTTAAACACTTTGTTACTATCGACCCCGTATACTGTTACAACCGCCCCGGAGTTGGGGGCGGTTTAGTGTCTATTTAGTGCATATAGTTAGTTAAAAATCTTGTTGGTGCTTTCCCAACTTTATCATTTAGGATCGTATATATATATATATATATATATATATATATATATATATATATATATATATATATATATATATATATATATATATATATATATATATATATATATATATATATATATTATATATATATATATATATATATATATATATATATATATATATATATATATATATATATATATATATATATATATATATATGTATATATATATATATATATATATATATATATATATATATATATATATATATATATATATATATATATATATATATATATATATAATTTTTTTGTCATATACAAAATACCATCATTAGTAGGGTTTGTTTATCTATATATGTAAACATTAAATAGTTATAGTTCAATTGGCCTTTTATTATACAATTATTACCGGTGCCCCAAGAGGTTTGACTTTTATGGTTTTTGTGAAAATATGCAACAGTTTTCTAATTACGTAACAGTAATTGTAGTTGCCACTGGGGGCACTAACATTTACTGTAATAGTACGTAAAATGTACCTCATGGTGCATACATACATGTGACCACAAAAAATTGGTCAACCTAGACGAATTTCTTCCATTGCCCGAACAAATATTTCCATTCTTTAATATTTGCATAATGCGCGGACCACTTTTAAATCGCCCGCCTCTATTTCCACCTGTACTGATGCAATGCCTGACTTGCATTTCTCACTTGTCATTGTGAGTTGAGCGTTAGTATCGATAACACGTGTCTTATTGTTTAGTTGAATTCCGTTTAATCTTAATACCATCGTTTGAATCTTTACTGCCTAAAATAAGGCATCTGCGGCGTCTAGGCCATCTACATCGGGTTTAAAGACTAAATATAGTAGATATTCTAGACAAACTGTGAATTGTATTGTGTTTGATGCCCCAAGGCAGTTAAAAGACACTGTTTTGCCTACTTACGAAGATATATTGAAGTTTTTCTTGTGGTTAAGACATGCCCCTGAAATTAACACGGTGAGTGAAATAGGTGAGATAATTTCTTTAAAACTGACAGAGTTATGGAATAGCTTCTAGTCTTATAGTATCGCATAATCGGATTATGATATTATTTAAAGACTATCACGATAAGTATAGAAGGCGTTTAAAACCATTGTTTGATATTGCAGCCTGTAAATGCAAGGATTTTTCTGCATGCACTTGTGAAAAATCTCGAAAAGTACCCAAGGAAGAACAATTGTTTCTTCTTGACCAACGAACTGAAAGAAAAATGGTCATGGGTTCTATTGATATTGTAGCTACCAGGAAAAAAAAGAAAAAGAACAAAGAAAGGAGAAAGAAATGAAGATATATTAAGCATAAAGAAACAGATTCAACAATAAACCATAGAGTGGACGGTAGTTTGCAAATTGAAGAAGGCGAAGAAGCGGTTCCACTGGTTATTGAGAATTGCAGTGATGTGGAAATGACACCTGAAAAGACTAAACTTACGATCTCTGAGGGAAAGAAAGTAAGGCAAATGAGAGTGCTACTGCCTTCACTTGCATTAGCGTGTGAAAGAACCGGAGTTTATGACAGAAGTGCTGCCATAATCGCCAGTGCAGTTCTCGAAGATGTTGGAATTATTTCATCGATAGATACAGCAAACGTAATAGACAGAATGAAAGTACGAAGGCAAAGAAGTAAATTACGAAAAAATATAATTAAGAAGGAAGAAAACGACATGTTACCACTAAATGGGTTATATTTTGGCTAAAACTTTAGTTCTAGAAGTTAAAGGAAACACTTCTCATCGCAAAACCATAATCGAAGAACATTATGTATTAGTTCAAGAGCCAGGGTCAAAGTATATAGGACATGTCACACCACTAACTGGATCTGCAGCAAACATTAAATCAAGTATTATTAGTTATCTAGAAAATCATCAAATTGATACTACAAATATTCTGGCCGAGGGTTGTGATGGAACAGCAATCAATACGGGACCTAAAGGAGGAGTTATAAGGTTACTCGAGATATATCTTCGAAAACCAATACAATGGTTTGTTTGCCAATTACACGGCAATGAAGTTCCTCTGCGCCATCTCTTTCAGCATTTAGACGGACTCACAACTGGCCCACGTAGTTTCTCCGGACCTATCGGTAAACAAATATCTGAATGCGAGAAGGTTCCAATCATTAATTTTATTCCGATTGAAGCTGATTTTCCCGATGTTAATGAAATGGACTTAAGTAGGGATCAAAATTATTTGTTGGAAATATGTCATGCCGTTATTTCTGGCAACTGGAGTGAAAGTTTGGCTCAAAGGGATCCTGGCAAAGTATCCCATTCCAGATGGTTGACATTAGCTAATAGGCTACTCCGATTATATGTTGGAACACAGGCTCCATCAGAGAATTGTCAAATATTGGTCACATATGTTGTTAAAGTTTACGCTCCAGTTTGGTTTACAATAAAATTAAATTCATCATGTAAAAATGGTTCTCAAAATCTACTTGAACTAGTGAAACGATCTCGTTATCTAAATCCAAATCTTCGAAGAGTCATCGACCCGGTAATTCAGAGGAACGGTTTTTTTGGACATCCCGAAAATATTCTTTTAACTATGTGACTATTTTTTTCTATGTGACAATAGACAACATATAAGTGAGCTCGCTTTAAGAAGGATACTGAATGCAAGATCGAATGAAAAGGCCAAGACAATAAGAAGTTTCCAAATCCCTGCTCTAAATTTTGACAGTCAAGATTACATAGACTTGATAGACTGGCAAAATTGTAAAATAACGGAACCGCCACTAACTATGCAGTTTTCAGAAAACGATTTAAAAGATATTATAGCTTCGGGATGTGTGACAGAAGATGAAATGATTATGCAGTTTCCAAAGTTTCCATGTCACACCCAAGGTGTTGAACGCTGTGTTAAATTAGTAACGGAAGCATCATTAGCTGTTTGCTGTCCAAACTCTAGAGATGGTTTCATCCGTTCCAGATTAAAATCTCGTAAAAATCTCGCCAAAATTCGAGACAAAGGCAAATTATGGTACTAATGTCGAGTAAGTAGAAAATAAACTTTAAGGGTGGGTTAGTGCGGGTGGAGCTCGATATGCAACTACCTCCTCGTGGTGAGCTCTGGGATATTTTGTATTTAAAAAAGCATTCTAGTGATTTTAAAAACAAAATATGCGAAGAGTTGTGATATTTAGAATATGCCCTCACCGGAAGCAATTTCCACCCCTCTGGGGCAGTGGAAGTTTTTATTTTGCAGCGTGCAGTTTTGGAAGTATAAATAAGTACTACCAAAGGCAACGTTTAGGCACTATTACATAAAGAAATTTTCGATTTTGTTTTAATTTCCCATTTTCGTTCCACCCTAATGCAAAACTTACTGGCAAAGATGGTGACTTAATCGAACACCAATCCAATTTCTACCACACCCGAGCGGAGGAAAAAGGAGAGAAGAAATTTTTAATTTTTTTATTTCAAAATATTATGAGGAATTATTTATTTTAGCTAAATTATTCATAGCGCCCTTTAATAACAAAAAATTGGATGTGGGCAATATGTTGGATAAAGAAAGAAAAAATCAAATAGAAGAAAATCGAAAGAGACTGTTACCTAAGGCACTTCTTCGATTTCGGGTGGATGATGGATGGAAAATCCTAAGTCGAATGCCACCTATATTAGTAAGACTACGTGTAATTCCCTAATTGAAGAGCAGACTTCCAAAAAGCCTTAAGTCCACTTTTTAAAAATCCCGCAAAAAATACGTCATTACATTTTATTTTGACATATAAAAAGGCTGATGAGGCCTGGATATCCAAACGGAATGAAAACACCTAACAAACGTATTGCAAATATATCCTGGACATTCAAAAGGAATTTACTACACACACGTTGGACAAACAAAAGGAGTTAAGCGCTGTTTGAGGCAATTACCGCTATTTGGATGTCAGTATCGTTTGAGAGTCAATTGTTGAAAGGTTGTTCTGTTGTTCCCAGGCATAAAAGTGAAAAATTTTAAAGACTAAAGGACGTTTAATTATATCGTCTAGTACAGAATGGATGAGGAACATGTTGTAGGAGACACGGATAGGGGTACGAGAAAAAGGAGACGAGACAAGACTGTTAAAGAAAAAAATATTGAAAAGAGGTACGTAATTTAGATTTTTAGGTTATGTGCTATTTGATATGAACAGCATGTATTGTTGTAGATATGAAAATAAAGATCGCGAGCTCCAAACTTAAAATACCTTGTCAACATAACGTGAAACAAAAGTACCAATGTAGTTCACTATCCAAAGAAGACATACAGTATTGTCGTACCAAATTTTTTCAACACGCAAACAAAATTAAGCAAGACACGATTTTATCACATTTAATGTCCATTAATCAACCGAAGCGAAAGAGATCTAGAAAAGACGATTCTATTAGACATCGTAATGTAGCCGTTAAGTATAAATTAATAACAGAACATGGAGACGTAAATGTTTGTCAAAAAATGTTTCTGGCAACATATAGTATAAGTCAAAAAAGAGCCCACACTATAGCGAAACAAATAACTGCTGGTAAAGGAATTTTCGAAAATCGAGGAGGGGATTCAAGGTCAAAGACGTTTCTTCCAAGAAAGTTGAAAGTCAGAGATTTTATTAAACAATTGAAAGGAAAAGAAAGTCATTACGGTCGTTCAAAATCTAGGCGAATCTACTTATCCTCAGAGTTAAATATAACGATACTGCATGAACTCTACAACAAATCAGTTGCTCAAGAGTACAAAGTAAATTATAAATATTTTAGTCGCATTTTCAATAAAGAGTTTAATATTGGCTTTGGTACTACAGCTCAGGACGTGTGCAGTTTTTGTGTAAGACACCAGAGGCAGATATCCCTCGAAAATAATGCGAAAAAGAAACAAGATCTTATAACTAATTTAAGAGTTCACAAGCTTCGAGCTAAACAATTTTATACTTTCTTAAAAGAGTCTCCGGAAAATTCAGTTTCCTGGTGTTTTGATTTACAACAATTTCAAGTTCTTCCGAAAGTGCCTATCGGCGAGGCATTTTATGTACAGCAATTGTCTTTTTACGCCTTTTGTGTTACTGATATTTCCACTCATAATCCAATCTTTTATACGTGGCTAGAGCATCAAGCATCGAGAGGTTGCATTGAAATCGGCTCTGCGGTATTGGATTTTCTAAGGCATTTTCAATTTCCACCAAATATCTCAGATATACGACTATTTTCTGATGGCTGTTCAGGCCAAAACAAGAACAGCCATATCGTACATATGTTAATGGTTTGGCTCCAAAATGAAGCATCTACGAATATCCAATCCATTACAATGTACTTTCCTGTACGAGGACATTCGTACATGCCTGCAGACAGGGTATTTGGCAGGATAGAAAAACTAACCCGAGATTGCAGTGTCATTAAGTCTCCTGACCAGTATTATGAACACTATTCTAAAGTAGGCACTGTCCGCAAGTTAGGTTCCGACTGGAAAATTTATAACATTAAAGAGGCTCTTAAGAGTATGGTTAAGCTTGGAGGAATTTCGGAAGCTAAGCGTATAATAATTCAACGCAAATCTAACAAAGTAGTGGTTAAAACTGAAAATTTCTACAGAAACGACGATCCTTCGAAAAAGTATCAGTCACTCCTCCAGAGGGGCAAAACTTTGCAAAGAATTAAATTTCCAGAGGTTCCGCTAATTCATCAGATCAAGCAAAAAAAAATTACTAGTTTGAAAAAACTACTAATCCAGCTGGGGTCAGAAAATTGGCCAGAAGATCCGGATTTGCAATGGCTCGAGCCCATTGTTAACGGTCCAAACCAACTACCGGAAGAGGACGAAGCTGGGGCAGAGGAGGAATCAATTTGCGCCTGTCAAGATGATGATGGTGCCATAAAACTATAGCCCAATATGTTTTGTTGTGTTGACTTACTATTAAAAATAAAATTCTTTTTTATTTCGTAGTAAACGTTTTGTTAGTTAATTTTTCGACCAAGTCTTGTCTACAAAATTAGCATGATTAGGTCGAATACACACATCGTATTACCTTAACGTTTTGTAAAAATACATTCTGACAATAATGTTCATTTTTTCTGAAGTTTCTAAGTATCGTATAACGACATGTTTAAATAATAATAATATGTTTTTATTATTTAAACGTGAGCTGTGAACTTCGTTGACAAACGAAAGGACTTAAGTAATCCTCTGACAGTCAAAAGGACTTATGTAGCTAAAAAAAAGTAAAATAATCTTACCTAAAATTGGTATAGATTTGTGTAAACGTAGTTTTGGAATAGTATTAACCCTATCTATAACACATTAAAAGAAAATCTTATCTAAATACATTACAAAATGTATAGTGGTTTTTTGCATTTTCTCAACAATTTCTTAGGTAGAACTAAACTCCTTTTGGAAGTCTGCTCCTCAATTAAATTATGCGGAGAGGAAATTTTAAACACTATCATTAATCGGGTTATCGAAAGGCAATATTACAGTGTTCTTTTCGACGAAACAACAGACGTGTCACAGCACTCTCAACTCGGTGTTTCCATACGCTATTTTTTTAATGGTACAGTCAGAGAAGATTTTGTTGGGTTTACAGATCTTCATTTAGATAACTACGGTCTCTCTGAAAATGAAGATGTTGAAATCCCAATAGAACCTATAATCGATGGAAAAACTTTAAGCACATGTGTTATAAGAAAACTTCATAAGCCGTAAATGCAGTTTTAAGTTCATGTTTTAATCACAAATTTAAAACATCTATTTCGAAAACTATGAATGTAAATGTGGTAAAAACGCGCTGGGTATTATCCAAGAAGTTGTGACATTCTTTAACGCATCAGCAAAGAGACACTTTGTTCTAAAAAAATATTTAAAAAATAATTTGAATAGTCCATGCGAAACCAGGTAGATTGAGATGCATATACTTCAGTTTAAAATGATTTTTTTGAAAATATATGACGCGCTACAGTTCATTCAATATATATGTATATTTAACTGACCCCATATAAGATACCGCGCAGTTGCCACTTGTAATTCTCAATTTTCTCGGTATTCCATTAAAATATCAAATTCCACAATACTATATTAAAGTTGTATATATTATTTATGAATGTTATTAAATAATAATTGTACACACAATAATATATTATATTCCAAGATGTTACGTTTTTACATTTATTTTCGTCTACTTTAAATATGATAATTACGTAAACATTTATTTTTATAGTTAAAAGCGGCAACGCCGATCCACGACCTTTCCAATAACGAATATTCGAGCAGTATATCTCTTTTTAACTTATTGGAATCGTATCTCTCGGATCGGGATCGGATTCTCGGATCGAATAGGATCAGGTTCGCATATCATACAGTGGCGTGTTCGCGGGAATTGCTAATATATTATTTATATACCTACCTATGTAGGTATACATCGCTACGAGAGTTGAAATAAAAGAGTATGGCGGTTAGCAAACACGTTTGTTCGTTTCATATGAAACCTGAAAAACGTAGATTTCCACCAGACCTCGCTTTATTTACGAGACAGGATAGGCATGTTAAAAATTATAACGTAGGCCCATTTGAAGATAAAGAATTGGGTGTCGGGCCATCGGTCATTCTACATCTTGTCAAAACTTTGCCTAAGGGGAGCTACATCTTTTTTGATAGATATTTTTCGACAGTCTCTTTGATAGACCGCCTTTTTTCTTTAGACATTCACGCTACAGGTACAATCATGCAAAACAGGATTATGGATGCACATTTCAGAAAGATAAAGAAATGATTCGAGGACAGTCTGAGGAGTTTTTACGTAATGACAGCTTTAGCAAAATGGATGGACAACAAATCTGTCATTATGATATTGTCGGCATTTGGCAGTGAACCAACTACCATTGTCAACAGGTGGGATAAAAATAGGAAAGCCTACAAAGATGTAACTTGCCCCAAAGTAGTACAATATAATATGTACAATCAGAAGATGGGAGGAGTTGATCTGACTGATCAAATGATGGAACGATAATATTCCTTCTTCAAAACTACAAAATGGACGTTGAAAGTCTTACTCCACCTTTTCGACATGGCTATTGTCAATAGTTGGATGGAATATAAGTGTGACTTAAAAAAATCGAATCCAAAGAAAAAGCCTATGGATCTACTTGATTTCAGATTAAACTTAGGCGAGTATTTAATTTCATCGGGTCCAGAGAAACAAATGCCGAGTAATGATGACACTGGAGATGAAGAACCAATGGAGTGTGAAATGAGCAAAAAGAAAAAAAACCAAATGCGTTGCCTTGTTATGACAAAAGGTATGATGGGTATCAACACTGGCCTATGAATGACGATCTGAAACATCCCCTACGATGTAGAATGGAGAATGCACAAAATGTGACGTCTATTTATGTTTTACTAAGCACCAAAATTGTTTTGTTAACTTTAACGAGAAATAATTTGTTTATATGTTAATGTATATTGCTTAATAAAAAAGTACGAAAAAAGTGTATAGGACCGATAAGGTAGAGAATTTACAGATGTATTTTGTAATAGGTGTTCATTTGGGTCATATAAACATAAACTTAGTTAATCCGACGTGTTTTCATGAATTAACTACCAGGTGTTATTCAAGACATCTACATAAACACAACAAAAAAAATGTTTTTCGTATGGCACAATTTCAGCATAGCGGTCAATCTTACAACTAAAAGGCCTAGATTACATAATGTACCTACTCAACTTATACATTCGGTAGGTACTATATCTACCATATAATATTTATCACTATTCTATTAGAATTTCAACTTTTTTATACGTTTGACGGTTCCTATATAATTAGTCCAGTCAAAATATCGCAGAAACAAGTGAAATGTACATTAAATTATGCAATTTGGGGGCTAGTAGCATTTGTTAAAAGGATGTACCCTGAGCATAATTTCAGATTTGAGTTCCTCGAGTTTAGGTGGCGTCACTAACGCAGAACCGCGTTTAATTTGATATCTCGAGACGGTGCATTGTACACAAAAAACTATGGACTGCCTTTCCTCTTGTGAATGAAAATAGGACTTTTTTATTCGAAACTTTTATTTGTAGCATCAATATTTACCGACTTATTTCGTTCGGAATTTCGGAAAACAGAAACAAAAAAACTGGTACAAGGTGAAAATATCGCTATGTTTAGAAGGAAAACAATGATATAACGAAAACAATTTTTCTTCTTTGCGAAGAATCAGAAGTTGGATGCGAATAATGATCTTAAAATGGAGAGATAAAAAAGATATTCTAATGATAGGCACTAACCCATCTCGTTTCATAGGGAGACATTTTCCCTCTATCATTTCAGCTACTACCAATAAATAGTTTTAATCGTCTCCGGATGATGCCAGCTTGGTTGGCGAAACGCGCGTCGAGCGAAGTGAAAGTGTTTTGGTGTTTGTGGAAACTACTCCGAGTGTTACTACCAATAAAGATAAATCCACAAAAAGGTACCTTATGCCACGAAAAGGGCAGTAGAAAAGAATTAGATGAAAGGAAAAGATGAAGAAGAAAGGTGTTTGGAGTGTCGAACTGGTTATGCCCAGCTCCATGCTTTGGGCATTATTACACAGAATAAGTCATAACATTTTAATTATTATACAAGAGGTTTCTTTGTATTTTTCCTAATAAATTTGATTTCCTTTAATATCTTATTTTAATAAATTACCTTCCTTATTGTGCATAAGACGAATATATACGCATTTTAAAAATGCTTTGGTCTTAGTAGTCCGGTCAAATTAGACCAAAAAATGAGAGTGAAGCTACATAAATGCGCAACAAGCTGAAAACGGGTAATATTGTTCAAAACATAATTTAAAAAAAAGATTTCAAAATTCCCCATCGTTTCCGTACGTGGAAAAAAATGTACTCAACGTCAAAGGTCAAAAAAATAGTTTTTTACGATTTTCACCGAAACGGTAAGTTTTATCATAAAATTACAAAAATTGTAAATCATAAAATTATCTATAAAAAAGGAATCAATACTTTTTTTCCTAGGAGCCACCATTTCTGAGATATAACCATTCAATATTGAAAGAAAAGTTTACTGCTGAAAATATATTGGTTAACCCATTAGGTACTAGCGTGCCTTATATGGTACGCCATGCAACCCCTTTCCTAAAAGACTGTATAACTGTTCCGATTGGAAGTTCAGAGTGCGTCTCTTATGCTACTAAAAATTGTATAGGTTCAAAATGTTCATATATTTCGTTTACTTCAGTTTAACTGTGCAAGAGATTGCTGATATGTTAGAGACGAATGAATTTTGGCGAGATTTTGAAAACGACGGCATAGATCGTGTTTATATAGAACCTCCTAAAAACAGAGGCGAATCAGAGGTGAATTGGTGACGGAATGGATAGCGCAAAACGACCTGGTCGTCGCTAACCGCGGCAACGCGCCCACCTTCCGTAGGGCAGAATACTTCTCAATCTTAGACCTCACTATAGTGACGGCTGACTTCAGCAATAAAATTGTTATGTGGGAAGTCCTAGGAACTGAGTCTCTAAGCGACCACAACTACATCGCCTTCGAGGTAACAGAGGAGCGCCAAGAGCAGTGCCGAAAGAAAACAGTAAATAGTGGCTGGCAAGTCAACAAGCTAGATAAAGTCAACCTAAAACAAGTGCTGAGAGAGAAAGAAGAACAAACATGGGAAGCAACAAGCCAAACAGACTTCAGCAACATATTAAGCCAGATATGCGATGAAACCATGCCGAAAAGAAGAACCAGCTTCAGAGGCAAGCCCGTCTATTGGTGGAATGAGGAAATATCCGAACTTAGGAAGGAATGTATAAGGAAAAGAAGAATGTATACGCGCAATTACAGAAGAAATAGTCAAGCAGAAAGTACGCAGCTCTGGGAGGAATACAAACAATCCAAGAAAGAACTCAGAATTAGAATTCGGAAAGCCAAGACAAAGAGCTGGAAAGAGCTCTGTGATAATGTAGACTGTGATATCTGGGGGGATGGCTACAAGATCGTCATGAAAAGGATGTTCGGCTATCCACCCAGACAACAAATGGCCATGGAGACAGTGGAAAAGGTGATCGATCACCGCTTTCCTGTCCATGAGCAAGTGATATTTGACTGTGATAGAAATGTGATATTTACACCATTTAGGATAGGGGAATTACAAAGGGCGGCCGGCAAATTGAAAGAAAGAAAAGCCCCGGGACCAGGAAACATCCCACCGGAAATTGTAAAGGAGATAGCCCAATTCAAACCAGAATATACCCTTACGGTATATAATAATCTGGCGGATCAGTTCATGTTCCCAGCAGAATGGAAAAAGGCTCGGCTCGTCCTCATACGGAAGGGTGACCAACCGATCCCAAATCCCTCAACGCACAGACCGATCTGCCTTCTCGATGTGGAAGGAAAATTATACGAACAGCTCATCCTTGCCAGATTAAACAATGCATTAGAGCGAACGGGTGGCTTGTCCGACCGTCAATATGGCTTTAGGGAAGGACGACAAACATCAGACGCCATAGAAGAAGTCCTGAGTACCGCCCGGGAAGCCGAGGCAAACCTTTCCCATCGCTGTAGAAAATTGTGTGCCATAATAACAATAGACATTAGAAATGCGTTCAACAGCGCATCCTGCAAAGGATACTCGATGAGCTCAGGAGGAGGAAGGTGGATGAAAGCCTCATCAACCTATCATCATCCTATCTCTCAGAAAGAGAAATCATTCTCGAGGCAGAGAACTCGGCCAAAATAAGGTCAGTCAACAGCGGAGTTCCACAGGGCTCGGTACTGGGACCAACTCTATGGAATATCCTATATGACGGACTCCTAAGACTCGAGCAACCAGAGGGGGTAAAACTGATAGCTTTCGCAGACGACGTTGCAATCACGGTGGTAGCTCAAGGAGAAATTAACCTAATGAACACGGCCGAGGTAGCATTATTAAAAGTCTCAAACTGGTTGAAGTTGAACGGGCTCCAGCTAGCACCGGAAAAAACGGAGGCAGCCATCATCACAACGAGGAGGAAACTAACCCCAATAAGGTTCAACGTGCAGCGTGTATCCGTGACCCCTGCCAGGACAACAAAGTATTTGGGAGTGTGGTTGGACACCAAACTGACATTCACTGAGCACGTCGATAAGACTATACAAAAGGCGGAGAAGACAACAAGGTATAGGCGGACCCAGAGCGATGAAGAGAAGATTGCTGGCCAGCGTGATCCACTCCCAAGTACTATATGCATCTCCCGTCTGGCACTCAGTAACGAACAACCAGAAAAACTGTAAAAAGCTAGCGAGTCTGCAACGCAAGGTCAACATTAGAATATGTTCGGCATACAGGACTATCTCAACGGAAGCGGCAGGGGTGATAGCAGGAGTCCCGCCTATCAAGCTGATGATAACAGAACGCCGCGAAAAGTACACCGGGACAGATGGAGGGACAGCGAGGAGAAATCTACTGAGACGATGGCAAGGCGAATGGGATGTAGCAATACACGGGAGGTGGACCCATCGACTAATACCTAATATACAGATGTGGATCGATCGGCCCCATGGAGAAGTAGACTATTTCCTGACGCAAGCCCTCTCTGGCCACGGTTGCTTTAGAAAATACCTGTATGACCGGCATAGGGCGAACACGGCTAGTTGCAAGTACTGTGGAGACGTTGATGACGTGGAGCACACTCTATTTATATGTCCAAGATGGAACGACGCCAGAAGAAGATACACGGAAAATACAGGTGCACTATTTACCGAGGAAAATGTAAGATATGATCTTGTAACAAGCGAAGAAACAGTGGAGCGCGTATACAGAACGATTAGGGACATTATAGATAAGAAAGAAAAGGAAGACAGAAACAACGCCGGAAGGGATTAAGGACGGCTCGCTCACCGAAGTCATGCTAACGCGGTACCAGTGAGCAGAGCGAGATGGAGGAGGAGTGGTTTTAGTCGGTAAGAATCCGACACTCCCGACGATCAGGGTCTTATGCAAGATTTCCACTCCTCCTCGAAAAAAAAAAAAAAAGATAATTTGACCGGCAAGCAGCTGCTGAAGTGGTTCTATATAGTGACCAACGAATTGGAAATGAAGAGTTTGATGTAGAGGATGATACACCCATTGCAGAATTACTAAATCAACAAAATACTGTGTATGTTGCTTTTGATGAGGAAGATGTACAATCTCTGAGCAGTCTGCAACAACATAATGCGTCCGATGATTTTGATGACGAAGATGTTTCACCTCTTAGCACCTTCGTGAGGGCAAAGCAAAATCCCATCAGTTAGTTGAGAGATAATGACCTGCCTGACGTGACAGTACAGCAAATATTCAAATATTTCCCCAAATAAATTTTTCAACATATCAAGACATGTCACCATTAGAAATATTTGAACTTTTTGTGAACCATGATGTAATACAATTACTAGTTGAAGAAAGTAATCGATATGCACTATTTTTGAACTGTCCAGACCCCAAAATAACACACGAAGATATCAAATGCTTCTTAGCTATTCTTATTGTATCTGGATATGACAAAAAAACCCTCAAAAAAAGTTATTGGGATTCTAGGGATTCTTCTGCGTAATATAGATGTTTATAAATCTATGCGTCGCGATCGCGAAAGTATGATTGAGTATTCGCGATCGCGAAAGTATGATTGAGTATTTTGGACGTCACGGATGCAAACAATATATTCGTGGCAAACCTATTCGTTTTGGCTACAAGGTCTGGTGCATAAATTCACAAAGTGGCTACCTTATAAATTTTGAGGTGTATCAGGGATCCATACCTGATTCTAATCCAGAGCAAAAACTTGCCAAAGGAATATATTCCTATGCCTTTTAGATTTTACTTTGACAACCTATTTACATCAATCAAGGTTCTTTACTACTTGAAGCAGAAAGGATACGAAGCAACTGGAACGGTCCGAGAGAATCGGCTACCAAAAAATTGTCCCCTACGATCTGTGAAGCAGATAAAGAAAACAAAACGAGGTACATACGACTATGCCTTGACTACAGATAAAAATGTGGTAGTTACACGATGGATCGATAATTCTGTGGTAACTGTGGCATCTACAGTACACGGAGTTCATGCAGTTTCGAACGCGAGTCGTTATTCCCATGCTGAAAAAAAGAAAATTTGGATTCCAAGACCTGATTGCATTGGCAAATATAATGAATTCATGGGAGGGACAGATCAGATGGACTCGAACATCAACGTTTATAGGATTGGAATCAGGGGTAAGAAGTGGTGGTGGCCTATTTTTACATGGCTAATTGATGCCTGCATACAGAACGCTTGGATTTTATATAGGAAGCAGAACCCTGCTACTTCCCAATTGAATTTTCGTCGTGAAATAGCAATGGTTTATTTGAAAAAAATTCAAAATTTACCAAAGTCGGCTGGGTGACCTTCAACATATTCATCAGCCAGCAGGATTTCTCTTGATATTAGATATGACCATAGAGATCATATCGTTGAATATGTACCTAACAACAAGCAAAGGCGTTGCGCTGGCAATCCTACACAGTTAATTTTTTGTATATTTAAAAAATAAATTTTTAGTTGAATTACTAATTCCTCTTTTAATACCCTAGAGTACTAGAGTGCCATATATGGCACAGCCTTTTTTTCTTTCTCTAGGTGATGCAGCCTTAAAATAATATATGATTATAAGATTTAAATACCTAGAGACACAGAAAAACATAAAATTTAATCAAATTTGGAAAATAAAATAATTCAGTCCCTAATGGGTTAAACAAGCTAATAACGATGCCGATGTACTGATTATTATTGAAGCAGCAATATAGCAATTTGATTTGACAAAAACAACTATTGTTGTTGGTGAAGATGTAAACTTACTGCTCGAACTCCAACTGAAAAAACCATTTTCTTCTTAAAACCAGGAAAAACTCAACATCAAACAAAAATATATTCAACAAAAAGTTTATCTACTTTTGTCAAAATCATGTACTATTTTTACACGCAATCACTGGCTCTGATACGACGTCTGCATTTTACAGGAGGGGAAAAACAAAAGTCTTTAAAATGTTTGAAAAACAAGATTTAGTTCAATGTGCTGAAGTTTAAAAAAAAGTGATTCAACTCCAACAGAAGTTATCACTAACGGAATTCGCTTTCTTCTTTCTATGTACGGAGCTCCTAAAAAAATACCTGCTTAGATAAGTATCGATATGCATGTTTCGATAAAAACACCCGAAATAAAAAAACAAGTGCAATTAGCAATCCAACTTCAGTGCTGCTCATCAACATCCTTTTCGGGTATATCACCAAGTTCAAGTGTGGCTTGGTTATCAGCCAGACCCAAAGGACTGGGGTTGGAAGTTGGTCGAGTCGATAATACATTAGAACCGATGTGCGGCTGCAAAAAAGTCGGGCTGTTTTGTTCTCTGGCATGTACGAGTTGTCAAGGCCGGTCATGTTCTAATGTTGAATCACCAACGATAGAGGATTCGCTTGATACTAACGAGGAGACATGCGATACATCGCTATTGATGCAATTCACTTGCACCCAGGGCGAAGAAGAAGAAGAACAGAGGAAGAAGAAGCAGAAGAAGACGAAGAAGAGGAGGACGAAGAAGCAGAAGAAGACGAAGATGACGAAGAAGAAGAAGAACCCCAAGACGAAGTATTCGAATATTATGAATCAGACGAATGAATTTCTCTATTTCTCTGTTTTTTAATTTCCATCGCTTTTATCAACCCTTATTCAACCCTTGCTAATATCTATTATGTAATAGTGTCAAATTGAAAAGAATCACAACAGATCTGTGGAAATAGGCCTACTGGGGAAACCACGTTAAAAAAACGCGCAAAAGTACACTACCTCAGTGGTGGCGTGGAAACGTGTGCATATTATGACGATTACAACTTTATAAATCGTTATATCTCGGAAACGGTGGCTCCTAGGAAAAAAGTATGAACACATTTTTATAGATAAGTTTATGATTTACAATTTTTGTCTGAGGTAATTTTATGATACAACTTACCGTTTCGGTGAAAATCGTAAAAAAAAAACATTTTTTTGGCCTTTGACCTTGAGTAAATTTAGTAATATAGTCCCAAACGGTAATATTAGTGGCTGTAGCATCAATTGCCCGCTTTTAGAACTGTGGCGCTTAAAAGGTTAAGTCCATTATACTAAATAACATAATAACCCAGCCAGCATGGTGTCGTTATTATGACGTATTTATTTCGTCAGTTTTTAGTGCATAAATACGTTAAAAGAACTACAAAAGAGACGTCAAAATGACGAGAAAAAGTCACAACCAAATGACGTTTATTTGACGTTTAAATTACGTCATTAACTGACGTTTATTTGACGGTATTTCCAAAATACATGCACCATATGCATCATCATGCATCATATCAAAGGGAGGAAAAATGTCCGTCGGAAATATGACGTCAAATTCATGACGTCTTAAGGATTAGTAACATTAGATTAAAAAGGTACGTCTGAAAAGGTGACGTTTTAAAGACGACATAGAAATGACGTCATATGTACGGCGTCATATTGGTCATTTGACGTCTAAGACCTAAAATCACCTTAAAAGAACGTAATAATGACGTACAAGTATTGGGAACACTTCAAAATCAATAAAACAGCTAAGTCTTTGAATTTACAAGAGAAAAGGTCTCAATAGTTTTGTGTGTAAAATGCACCGTTCGCGAGATATGAAATTAAACGCGTTTTTTTTGCGATAGTGGCGCCATCGCACTCGAGGAAACTCTAAAATCAGGAATTATGCTCAGCAAACAATACTAGCCCCGAAATTGTATAATTTAATGTAGATTGATTGATTCACCTATTGGACTGGACTAAATTTCAATTGCCTATCACTGAATTATGCTAAACAATTTCCTACTGGATCTCCGAAATTATAAGATAAATTAAATATTATATGCTTTCATATTGCATCAAGTAAATAGCCTGGCTGACATTAATAATTACACAGTATATGAAGCAATGGAATTAAAGTAGGAAGTAATGAATCGTTTTAATTTTTACTTATGTGACTTTCGTGTTAAAGCCCTTTCTTCTGGCGTATTATTTTTAAATTCGCTCATGCGCTGTTCTGATAATCCGGTTTCGGTAGTAGAGTAGTTGCTCGTTGTCCTTGTAGTCCGTGTTGTGGTAATAGAGTGGGCCAAATGAGGTTTTCCAACGAAGACGTAGTATCTGAAATTAGATATTCGGTCGATTAATTACTTGACTTAGGTATAATTTTAGCAGCATGCAGTGTGCAAGAAGATAGTTACAGTACCATAAACTCTGATATTTATGATATCCCCCCTTCCTTGAAACACAGTCGTAATTTTAATATACAGCGTGATCAGTTAAGGATACGGAGCGGCTGTATCGCAGCTGTCATTCATGCTATGATCAGGGTTGTTAAAAAACATGTTTTATTTAAAAAAATAACAAAAAACGTTTTTTTTTTTCAATTTAACTGTTTTTTTGTTTAAAACGTTTTAAACATCCAGTGAAAAATAACGCGTTTAAAATACTGTTTAAAACGTTTAAAACACTTAAGAATTGTATCGAGTTATATGATATGCTGCGCCATCTAGTATTCGGTTAACTTCGACCTATCGTCTCTAGAAGTTCTCTCTTAGAGAGACCAAATCCCAATTTTTCCATGGTTCTGAGCAGGGTTGTTAAATAACATGTTTTATTTAAAAAAAACCAAAAAAAACGTTTTTTTTCAATTTAACTGTTTTTTTTTGTATAAAAAATAACGCGTTTCAAACGTTTAAAACACTGTTCAAAACGTTTAAAACACTTAAGAATTATATCGAGTTATATGATATGCTACGCCATCTAGTAATCGGTTAACTTCGACCTATCGTCTCTAGAAGTTCTCTCTTAGAGAGACCAAATCCAAATTTTTCCATGGTTCTGAGCAGGGTTGTTAAAAACATGTTTTATTTAAAAAAAACAAAAAAAAACGTTTTTTTTCAATTGAACTGTTTTTTTTTGTTTAAAACGTTTTAAACATCCAGTGGAAAAATCACGCGATTAAAACGTTTAAAACACTGTTAAAAACGTTTAAAACACTTAAGAATTGTATAGAGTTATATGATATGCTGCGCCATCTAGTATTCGGTTAACTTCGACCTATCGTCTCTAGAAGTTCTCTCTTAGAGAGACCAAATCCAAATTTTTCCATGGTTCTGAGCAGGGTTGTTAAAAAACATGTTTTATTTAAAAAAAAAACAAGAAAACGTTTTTTTTTTCAATTTAACTGTTTTTTTTTGTTTAAAACGTTTTAAACATCCAGTGGAAAAATAACGCAATTCAAACGTTTAAAACACTTAAGAATTGTATCGAGTTATATGATATGCTGCGCCATCTAGTAATCGGTTAACTTCGACCTATCATCTCTAGAAGTTCTCTCTTAGAGAAACCAAATCCCAATTTTTCCATGGTTCTGAGCAGGGTTGTTAAAAAACGTGTTTTATTTAAAAAAAAAACAAAAAAACGTTTTTTTTTCAATTTAACTTATTTTTTTGTTTAAAACGTTTTAAACATCCATTGGAAAAATAACGCGTTTAAAACGTTTAAAACACTGTTTAAAACAATGTTTAAAACGTTCAAAACACTTAAGAATTGTATCGAGTTATATGATATGCTGCGCCATCTAGTATTCGGTTAACTTCGACCTATCGTCTCTAGAAGTTCTCTCTTAGAGAGACCAAATCCAAATATTTCCTTGGTTCTGAGCAGGGTTGTTAAAAAACATGTTTTATTTAAAAAAACGAAAAACGCTTTTTTTCAATTTAACTGTTTTTTTTGTTTAAAACGTTTTAAACATCCAGTGGAAAAATGACGCGTTTAAAACGTTTAAAATACTGTTTAAAACGTTTAAAACACTTAAGAATTATATCGAGTTATATGATATGCTACGCCATCTAGTAATCCTATCGTCTCTAGAAGTTCTCTCTTAGAGAGACCAAATCCAAATTTTTCCATGGTTCTGAGCAGGGTTGTTAAAAACATGTTTTATTTAAAAAAAAACAAAAAACCGTTTTTTTTTCAATTTAACTGTTTTTTTTGTTTAAAACGTTTTAAACATCCAGTGGAAAAATAACGCGATGGAAACGTTTAAAACACTGTTTAAAACGTTTAAAACACTTAAGAATTGTATCGAGTTATATGATATGCTGCGCCATCTAGTAATCGGTTAACTTCGACCTATCATCTCTAGAAGTTCTCTCTTAGAGAGACCAAATCCCAATTTTTCCATGGTTCTTAGCAGGGTTGTTAAAAAACATGTTTTATTTAAAAAAAAAACAAAAAAACGTTTTTTTTCAATTTAACTGTTTTTTTTTGTTTAAAACGTTTTAAATATCCAGTGGAAAAATAAGGCGTTTAAAACATTTTATTTAAAAAAAAAACAAAGAAAATGTTTTTTTTCAATTTAACTGTTTTTTTTGTTTAAAACGTTTTAAACATCCAGTGGAAAATATAACGCGTTTAAAACACTGTTTAAAACGTTTAAAACAATGTTTAAAACGTTTAAAACACTTAAGAATTGTATCGAGTTATATGATATGCTGCGCCATCTAGTATTCGGTTAACTTCGATCTATCGTCTCTAGAAGTTCTCTCTTAGAGAGACCGAATCCCAATTTTTCCATGGTTTTGAGCAGGGTTGTTAAAAAACATGTTTTATTTAAAAAAAACAAAAAAAAAACGTTTTTTTTTAATTTAACTGTTTTTTTGTTTAAAACGTTTTAATCATCCCGTGGAAAAATAACGCGTTTAAAGCGTTTAAAACACTTAAGAATTGTATCGAGTTATATATGATATGCTGCGCCATCTAGTAATCTAGTATTCCGTTAACTTACTTAAAGATACTGTAGCAATATCTTAACAATATAACAACCCTGGCTATGATATGATATTGGGGTAAAAACTATATCTTATATCTACAAATATGCCCAAAATAATTCGATTTAAAATATTTTTGAATTCCTAATTTCGTCGCTAGGGCATTTGCTATGGTGGTTCAATAAATCGTTAATTTCTCCAAATATCTTCGGTACAATGTAGACCGGAAATACGCTTTTTGGAATCTGTTCCATACACTACAAATTTAGTTTAAATATCTTTTTAATTACCATGGCAACGACAGTATGAATGATAACAGTTTGGAATTTTTGAAATACTGTACCTAACTTCAGTTTGCCTTATCAGAATTTAACAAACGGCGACGGCTCATCGTAAAGGGTTATTTAACCCGATTTATTATTTTTATAAACTATTTGAATGTGTCTATCCAAAGATAACGCTATTCAAAGCAATGTCATATTCGGCCCGGTTTCTCAAAAAACAAATGCAACCTTCTAGCTTTTTTTCTGTTTAATGGCCCATTAATTAAGGAAAATAAATAAGGAAACCGGAGGTCGATATCTCATTCAGTTTTAAAATTATGACAAAAATAGTAGGGCATGTTAGAGGGGCTTTTTTAATTCTCTAAATCAAATTAAATGGCTATAATATGAACAATGAATCTTAAAACTTTACAAAATTACCGGTACCTAATACCCTTTCCTTCATTTTAGACTTTTTTCTAATAAGTAATAAGTAGTGTTATATTATTTCATTCTTATTATAAAATGCATTACCCCTTTATAGACCTCTGGAGTAATAGTTTCCCACCTACATTATTAAGAAAAATCTTTGGTTTAATAATTTCCCATGTGCGCAGAACTGTCTAGAATATATTCATAAACCCGATAACGAGACGGCAATGGTCAGTTTTATTCGACAGGCATTTTGTCTTTCGGTCGGAAGATACTATACCAAAGAGCTTTAGTGTCACAAAATAATTAGGTTTTTCTGTTCTAATTGCTTCTAGTGAATAGTTTTTCCACAAAGTATTCATGATATGACTTCTTTTGAGGTAAGTATTTGTACGAGTAAAGTATTTGTAAGAGTAAGAGTATTTTTTTGGAAAAATATATATAGCAAATACGTAATTTTTTAAATTTTTTTGGACTCCAATTCTGCCAGCATTTTATTAAAATTGTCCCTGTTATATTTTGTTTTTGAACTATGAATCATTATGATAAGTTACGCATAAACTATGAACATTTTACTTGTTCATTTAGTGTGTTCAGCTCATTCTGTTTTAAGATTATTTTATTTTGTCTTACTTAGTTCGATCTAAGTAATGTTGTTGACCTTTCATTTGTTCCATTCATGGCTACGAGTAGGTTTTCCGTACTTGTGCGTTTTGCTTACATCAGTGACTTAATTGCCGCTTATTGTATGATATGATGAATGTTTGTGCCTTGTTGAATTTATTAACACTTTTCCCCCTTGCCTGGGCAAACACGCTGGTTGCCTCCCGTATCGGACCTTCGTTTTTGCACCAAAACCTTACAACTACTAGCTGGGTTGCCTCCCGAAAGTCGGCTAACTAACAACAAACTCTTCAGTTTTGTATCTTGAGAATGATTGTAGGTTAAAACACAAGTATGGAAACCCTTGTAAGTTTTCATTTTACTTTCACCTAAATATCCAACAGCATTATTGTGATTATTTTGAATAGAGATCGAGGGTTTCTCTGCCGTGCTCTTTCCCCTTGTGAATTCAAGGCTGAGTATGGTATGTACTTAATTTATATTGTTCATAAATTGAATACCTGTTTAAATAAATCAGTAGGCGTATTAAAAGGCTTAGTCGTTTCTTTTCGTCTCAAAACTCCCGCTTTTCTTTAGTAAGCAGTGCATCTCGGACAGGGTTAATTTAAATTAAATAAAACGTAGGGTAGGTATTTTCCCTTCTGACGATCACCCGGGTTGGTTACATTATAATGTGACAAGCGAAGTCTAAAGAAAACGTATAGAGTATACATATCACATATTTTTACATAAATATTTGAGCTATTTTCATGGCTAACTATAGTAAGAAAAAAATGAGTACGCTCAAAAATATTATTCCTTGGAATGTTTTCTTTAATATTATAGCATGAAATAATTTATTTGCGAACACTGTTTTTTAATTATTAATTCCTAAAAACAATAAGATGACCTCTCTGCGTTAGGTGGACTACGACATTTCCATACACAGACATTTTAATACGGGTACCTACCTACCTATAGCGGAGTAAAATCAGATGTAGCTATAACTAAATGAGACATTCAACATCATTTAGAGCATAGTTTTGGCCATTCAGCATGTGAATAAAATTAATATAAAATTAATTTTTTCCTTGTCCGCGATATAATTTGAAAAATACGTTTTTTAAAACATACATTGCGCTATTAAATGAACGGCTCGGATTATAATCGTGAAATTTTGGCTACTTATAGCAGACATTACAATGCTTCCGATGGCAAAAATTAAGTTTTTAAAATATGAGACGTTTTTGAAAAAATTAACCTTAAAATCGCTACTAGCAAATCTGCGCTCGGAAAACTTCACCCTGCGGGGAGCTACGTTAATTATTAAGAATTCATATATGAATATATCGAATGAAACGTAGATAAAACTATGAAAAAGTTTTTTGTTAAAATCAGCATGCTAGGACTTATAGTTTTCGAGAAATTGAATTATCAATGCACTGCGTTTTTGTAGCGAAAGAAGTGCGAAGATTCTTTTTAGCTATGACAACTTTATTTTATAGTGAATTTTCAATATATCCTTCTGCAAAAGCAGTGGATTTCCAACCACCCAGTCGTTTAATGGCTGAAAAGTCTGCACCATTCTCAGAAAGTATGGAGACAGAAGAAGGTGTTTTACAAAATTATATTTCAAATATTAAGCGTCACTGGCGGCTGATGAGGTAGTGCCACGGAGCCATGGCACCACCTTATTTATTCGTAAAAATACATAAATATTAACTGTATCTTTCATTTAATAGTACATTACATACCGAGCGGGAAAGTACTCTATTTCAGCCGAGCGGCAAGGTAGTTTACCGAGGTGCGAAGCACCGAGGTAAACTACAGACGCGAGGCTAGAATCAGTTCCCGCGAGGTTTGTATACTATTTTACTCACAATCGGTTAGTAGTTTATGGATTTCTAATACTCACAATCTACCAATAATAATTTCGTTTCAAATATCTGTATCCATTTTCATTATGTGATAAGATGAATTATTTTAAGTAACCTGTGAGATCGTTGCTAGGTAACAAAACAAGTTTGTTGAATCTGACATTTAGGCGATACACGACGCCATTAATTGTACATATAATCAAATTGTGTTTATTTTACAAAAATGTCTGATAGTGAATTTGAATGTACGCCACCAGAAGTGCGGGTAGCTGCAGAGAGAGCTACTGAAGGAATAATTCCTGAAAAAAGCAGGGAGAGGTATGAAAACACCTATGAACTATACAGTAAATGGTGCGTGGCTAAAGGTGTGCAGCATACCTCCACATTATGGTCAAGATATTCGATGTTGCGAGCAGTATTAAACTTTAGGCATAATGTTGATATTAGTAATTACGCAAAATTGAAGGCATTTTTGAAAAGGAATAATGTGGGATATCAAGCTAAAAAGTCAAGTGTTTTTTCTGAAGCAGACATCGATACATTTTTAAACAATGCCCCGATAGAATATCTTCCTCAAAAGGTAATTTTAATTTATTTAGTGCATATTAAATATATGTTATATTAAATTTTTTTAGGTTGCTTTAATTATTGGCATTTCCGGAGCCTGTAGGTGCGATGAACTTTTAAAAATGAAAATAAGTGACCTGGATATTTTAGAAAATCGAATTATAATAGTGATTCCTGTCACAAAAACCTACTCTTCCCGTACATTTGTAATTACAAAATCGGAATGGATAAATATAATAAAGCAATACTGTGACCTTCGTAATAACATTGACTCTGATAGATTTTTTTTTACAAATAAGATTTGGTAAAATTACACGACAGCCTTTTGGGCATAATGCTATAGGAAGTTTTCCCAAAAAAATAGCAACTTATTTAAAGCTGGAAAATGTTAACAGGTTTACAGGACATTGTTTTAGACGTACTTCAGCAACATTATTAGCAAATACAGGTGGAGACATCCTACAGTTGAAAAAGTTGGGGGGTTGGAAATCCAACACCGTAGCAGAGGGATATGTGGAGAATTCATTACATGGACAAATAAAAATTGCTAATATGTTGTCTCATGTAGAAAATCCAGAAACGTCGGCGTCTTCATCTATTTCTGAAACTCATAATTTTGAGCAACACGGTCTTACTTTAACCGTTAATAGTAATCATAATTCCAATGTAACTATTAATATTTATAATTTCAAATAGTTTTCTTTTTGTTATTGTTGTTGTTCTTTCTGAATTAAATAAATGTTGAGTGGATTCTATTCTTTCTAAACCATCTTTTAATCAAAAATGACATTGACATTTCCAGGTAAGAAAAGTGACAGATGCTAGCCGGGAAAGTACTTTCCCGGCTAGCTGGGAAAGTAAAGTAAGTAATAAGTCGCTTCCCGATTACTTCAAAGGTTAGAAATCCATAAATTACTAACCGATTGTGAGTAAACATATTTTCTATCTAGTGCATTTCTCTCCATTCTTCAAGTTTATAGAAAGTCTGGCAATAGCGCACTCCGTACTGCCCGTCGACGCCACGCACGCTCTAAAAAATAGGTAGGTACGTAAACATTGGAAAACGGTTAGCCGCGGCCGGTTTCTTGCTCAATCTGCGCACGCAAGTTCGTTGTGCCTGACGCAGTGAAATGAAATAGATGTTCCAGAATCGTGTGTGAGCGACAGAGATAAAGTGTAGTCCATACAATTTTACATACACAGATTAAATAGTAAAAGGAAAACATATTGCTGTGTCAGGCTCAGGCACACAATTATGTTGTTAATTCTGTGGCTCAGGGCAGGGCTCAGTTCATTGACTTAGTCGGTTTGTGCATCGCGTTTTACTGTTAATGCAGACATCACGTGTAGTGTGTTTTTCGAGGACGATTTTTATCTTTGAGTCAACAGATTTGTTTTGTTGTAATTAACTCTTATCGGATATTGGATTAGCGTGTCTGTGTGAGATAGTGTTTAGTTTTTAGTATGTGTTAAAAAAATTAATCATGAAAAAGATCGGCGATTTATAAACTAATAAAATCATGTTAGCGAGAAATACGTCATGTGGTTGTCAACCTGACATACCATTGTCTTTGTATCATGGTGTCATCTTATTACTTCTTAACAACTGATAAAGCTCGCATCGCATATTCGCGTGCGGTCAAGAGTATGACGCGGGAAATATTCAAGCAAATTCTAGCAACGTGTCTGGTTTAAGAAAGCGGAAAGTGGACACAGAATGTCGTCAATTCCCAGACAAACGGACTGATGAATACTTTTTTATCTTGCGCTATGTGTTTGTTGTGCAATGAAACAATTTCTGTTTTAAAAGAATAGAATATGAAGAGGGATAACTGCAGCAAGCATTTCGCTTAATATAATTTGTTGACGGGCCCATTAAGAGAAGATAAAATTTAAAAACTCATTACCGATTTAAGGAAACAGCAATGGAGATAATGCTGTGTCGTCCACCGCTGGATCTACATATAGAAGAAGTGGCTTTGATTACCATGACTCGCCACAAATCCGTTGGCATACTACCAAACGCAACCTGTAGCCAAACCAGAAGCCGCCTGTGGACTGAGGCTGTCAGAAAGATACCCCTTTTACAGGCATGTGCAGATTAATGGTATTCCGCTTGTCTTTGATAAACCTTACACCATACATGCTATTGGTGAAGACGAGGCCGGCGTTGAAGGTGTAAACTATGTCTTCGCGGACGGATCAAAGAAAAAGGATGGAGCAGGCTGCGGTATATATGACTCCGATGCAACTGGACTATGGATAAAAATGCCAGTGTAGTACAAACAGAACTTGCTGGTATAACCATAGCCGCACAAGAGATTGCTCGCAGAGAAATAACGGGCAAGACAATAAGAATCTGCACAGATAGTAGACAATCACTACTGGCCCTCAAAAATTATAAAATAACTAAAGGGTCAACAGGGGAATGTCACCAAGCACTTGTGAGAGCATGTCAGATGAATAACATCTGCCTGTGCTGGGTCAAAGGACACTCACAATGCAACGGCAATATAGAAGCTGACAAACTGGCCAAGAAGGCAGCCAACCTGAGTATCCTTGTGCCTGGTCCTTCAAGTACGCTACCAGTTGCAGCGAAACTTCAATTAATAAAGGAAAACACCCACATAAAATTTAAGACGTTATGGGATGAAACAAGTAGCTATCAGCTGGCCAGAAATCTCTTGAGATATCCCAGCGAAGAGACGGCGAGGAACTATCTGGCAATGTCCAGGGGTAAACTGCGATTTGTTACAGGAATCCTAACCGGACACTGCCGGGTAAGGATACACCTCTATAACATGAGACAAAGTGACACACCCATCTGCAGAGGATGTGGACAAGAAGATGAAACCATCGAGCATGTACTTTGTGAATGTCATCGCCGTGTCATCGACCAGAGAGTCTTTATTGAGGAAACGTTGGCCTTCTATGGCCAATTTGAGGGAAATGCCCCTGGGCAACATCATTACCTTTTGTACAACATTAGGCTCGTGGATGGACTTGGGAGACATTTCCCTCGCGGAGGAAGCACAAGAGGCCCAGTGGGGCCTAAGTGCAGACAGCTCTAACTCCAGACAAATTCCAGAATCCAGAAGGAAACAGCAACACATGTTGCATTCACAAAAATCAAATCTAGACAGTGTTGTTAAAGCTAGTTTTATAATTAGTTCCAAAATAGCGAAAACGTCGAAGTCATTTTCTGAGGGACAGTTTATAAAGAGTGCCTAGTAGATGTTGCAGAACTTTTGTGCCCAGAAAAGAAGAAAGAGTTTGAGACAGTGAGCTTATCGCGACATACGGTCTGTTGTTCGACATATAGATATGATGGCTAGTGATATCAAAAAAACATTGACCGATAGATTGGCTGCTTTTCAAGTAGTATTTTCTATTGCTTTGTATAAGAGTACAGATTTATCTGACACAGCCCAGTTAGGTATTTTTATACGAGGTGTTGATGAAACAGCTATGAATGTGCATGAATGTCGTTTAATAATTCTTAACTTGTGCTCTAATTCCATTCGACTGAAGAATGTTATGGATGTGGTAGTAAATACCATTAATTTCATTAGATCTCGCGGTCTTAACCATCGCCAGTTTAAAGCATTTTTGGATGAACTCTTGACGCTTCAAAAACAAGGGCATTTGGTAAATCAGCTGTTCAGTCATCTTAAAGCCTTTCAAAAGAAAATTCGCTTGTGGGAAATTGTTAGTAAAAACTGTTTTAATTTTTTTAATTAATTCTGTCTCTAATTTAATTATTCTGTCACGAAAACATTGAATACGGTAGCTATCCTGATGAACTCTAACTACTGTCAGAGCAAATCACTGATCGATTTTCCGATTTTAAGAATATGGATAGCACTTAAAAAATATTTAAACAAAATATATAAAAGATGGAACAGGGATGCCAAAAAGTACATTTCTTTTAGAAAATTTCTGCTAGAAATTAACGATTTACTGAAATACCATAGCAAATGCACCTCTTAGCAACGAAATTAGGAATTCGAATCTTTCGTAAATCGAATTATTTTGGCGATATTTGTAGATAAACTTTTTACCAGGATATCGTAGCATGAATGACAGCTGAGATACAGCCGTTCCGTAGCATTACTGATCACTGTAGATGTAAATATGTAAAAATTGCAAAATTTTTATGCCTAGTTAATCATGCTTTGTGGTAATTCATTAGGTATAGCCCATTTAATGTGAGCTAATTAGTATTAGCTTATTTCTTTTTTCTTTTTGACGATATAGCTGAAGATAAACAAGCATTTTATGGGTTTAAATGTATCATTTTAACATTATATGAGGTATAATTATTGCTAGTATTTAAATACTATTATCTAATTGTATCTGATATGATGTAATATGATCTAGGTGAGCAATTCATCAGTTTCCAGAAAGGATCCACGGATGCAGCGAGAAAGAGGAAAATCTTATTTTATTTAGCGATTTACTGAAATAACATACAGAGTGAGTCGGTTTACCCAAACGGCGGTATGGCAGTTTAACCAAGCCGCCACATGTGAACCATGTATAGGAAATTTGATTTTAAGCAAAAGGTCATATAAACATGTACCCGTAAATGTATTCTGAGAGCTGCAGGGTTTGCGTTGACAAAAATTTAGGGTTTGTTTGTGTCGAAATTTTTCTGTCTGTGACAGTAAATTTATTAACCGAGTAGTTTTAGTGCATTTTAAGTGCGTTTATGCATAGGCTGCGGAATTATGCAGACTAGATTTACAGGTAACAACTACTCAGAGAGCTAATACTCCTTCCTGCATTACCCCTGCAAATCCGATAAGATAGCCATGGTCATTCACCAATACCTCCACCATGGTGAATGGCCATGGCTATCTTATCGGATTTGCAGGTGTAATTCAGTACAGAAAGGAGTATTAGCTGTCTGAGTAGTTGTTACCTGTAAATCCATTCAGTATGTAGTTTAGCCTACTCTGCCTAGGGTCGCTGCTCTAGGTGCCTACATTGCAAGACGCTGCTTGTCATAAGACATTACTTAGTAATATCTGATGAGTAGTAGCAACTGACCGCTAGAGGGATCTAGTTATCACTCGCCTGCACTCTACTGCGGAATTATGCCAAATATGTACAATACCGGGCTCTCATTTAATCCCGAAACCCACGTGATCAGTTTATTTAGGTTAAAAGAACTACAAAAGAGACGTCAAAATGACGAGAGAAAGTCACAGCCAAATGACGTTTACTTGACGTTTAAATGACGTCATTAACTGACGTTTATTGGACGTTGACGTTTATTTGATGTTTCCAAAATACATGCAGGGAAAACAGTAAAAACTACCAAAAAAAAATGTTCGTCGAAAATATGACGTCAAGTTGACGTCAAATTCATGACGGATTAATAACATTAGATTAAAAAGGTACGTCTGAATGACGAGAAAAAAGTGACGATTTAAAGACGACATAGAAATGACGTCATATGTACGGCTTCATATTGGTCACTTGACATCTTAGACCTAAAATCACCTTAAAAGAACGTATAATAACGTTTTTCCGCAATTCTCTAAATAAAAACGTTTTCCCTAATCGGCTGTCCATCCGTGGAAAACCTGGGGATGGATTATAAATAATGACATGTAGTGTTAGTATTAATAAGGAAGAAAATATACCTTATAATAGTATATGTAGATGACGTAAGATCATGTCTTTGTGTTTATTTGTTATAAAACCCATACCAGTTAAATAATAATCAAAAGCTAATTATTGTGAGACCTTTAACCATTCACAGATGAGTCATTAATAGAAAGGGAAAAATATTGCAACTTTGATTTACCTACTGTATTTAATATTAAGCAAATTATTAGGTAAAAAATATTTTAAGTATGTATACTCATTATGGTAGGTAACAATATAGACGGGGAAAATGAGTGAAAAAAGCTATCACTTTTTATGACCCGCAGGTAGAGACCTCGGGTTTTTTGCAAAAAAGTTCGGGGGATAAGTAAGCGCTTGTCAAAAAATGCATTTTTGTATGCAAAAATGCATCAATGCACATTTTACTTCATAAAAAAACTTTTTTAAAAGGGTGCAAAGTTGTTCATTTATATTACTCTGGGGTTTTCGGGTACGCTGATCACGAATCCGAAGTCAAAAAACATCCTGGGGGTACCTGGGGGTCGGTACAACCGCTATTAACCTCGTCTACAGGAATTACTCGTCAAGCGATGACAGAAATTAGTTCAAATAACCTACTCAGGGGTTTTTGGGTTCGCTGATCACGAATCCGGCATCAAAAATCTTCCTGGGTATACCTGGGGGCCTGGACACCCCCACAAGTTAAATAAATAATCAGCAAAATTTTCATATAATTTTATGTTTAATATATCAATTTTGGATCTGTACATTTTTGTAATATTTTTTAAAATCTTCATATAACCTATCGGACATAAAATTTTGATAATTTTTCTTTTGTTTGAAAGGGCGATTCTTGCGGATGACTATTTTGTAATTGGCATTCCATAAAAAATGTATTTTTATGGAATGCATAATAATGGATTTTAATGTATACACTGAGCTCGTAAAGTTTGGAATAAATTCAATTAATCGTTATTGAAGGATTTTCACAGGAAATCCTCGGACACGTCAACTTTATTTTATAAAATGTCACTTTTTTCAGCCATCGATTTTTTTTTTGTTTTGTTCTTTTTTGAGCTATGACGTCATCGACAATTTTTTTAAATGACAACCCATATTTTTTTTCACGGATTTCGATAGAGCACATTTTTCTGAGTGCGAATATGTCAAAAACATAATACCTTTAACATTAAAGTTTTCGAGATATTCGGTTGCAAAGTTTATAAAATGTACCATGGCACCATGCATAAGCTATCGGGCGGGTCAAGATTTTTAATAGCTTATTGATTCTAATAGCTTATAGCTTATTACATTTTAAAAGATTAAGGAGTAATATTATTTATTTTGGTAGCTTATCGAACATTTTGAAAGATTTGGGAGTAATCTGTTTAATTTTTTAACAACAATTTAAACAAATAAAAAAATATTTTAACAAATAAATGATAAATAATTAAAGTAAAAAATAAAATCAGAGTAAATTTTCAAAGTGACCTCCATTCACTTCCTGGCAATATCCCATCCGCCACTGAAACTCCTGCAGAACCTTACCAACAGTATCGGGTTGAATGGTTCGAATTTCATTGAGAATTCTGTCCTTTAATTCTTCGATGGTATTTGGTCTATTGAAATAGACTTTGCTCTTTAAATAGCCCCATAAAAAGTAGTCTAGGGGAGTGAGATCTGGAGATCTAGGGGGCCATTCGATAGTTCCCCTGCGACCAATCCAATGGTTAGGAAATACATGGTTTAAATAATCGCGAACGATCACTGCAAAATGGGGTGGTGCACCGTCTTGTTGGTACCATATCGTGTGATGGGGCAGATCTGGATCTACGTCATTTGGGTAAAGTACCGCAAGTGCAGGGACTAAGTCGTCTCTTAAAAATTCTAAATATATTTCACCTGTTAATACGCCTTCAAAGAAAAATGGGCCCAAAATACGATTACCTACAATACCAGCCCAAACGTTAACTTTTTGTGGAAACTGACTACGAGTTTCCATTTTCCAGTGTGGATTTTCAGGAGACCAATATCTACAGTTTTGCCGGTTAACTGTGCCGTCGAGATAAAAGGTAGCCTCATCAGAAAAAACAATATTGCGTAAAAATCCGTCGTCATCAATCAGGCGTTGCAACATGGTTTGGCAAAACTGTAACCTACGGTCAGGATCATCTTCGTTTAACTCTTGGACCAAAACCACTTTATACGGATGCCATTTGTTCAATTTCAAATATTTCAAGACGGAGCTTTGAACTATTCCGTTGTTTGCCGCCACTTGGCGGGTGGGTAAATGGGGATTTTCTTGAAGCTCTAGTAGAACATTCAATTTAACATCTTGTTGCACTGGTGGACGACCCGTTCTAGGGCGATCTCTCGTATGACCCACTTCTAAAAACTTTTGTTCTATTTTGCTAACGGTGGACTGTGTAATTGGTTCTCTGTTTGGATATTTGTTGTTAAATAAACGGCAAACTTCTACTTGTGTGCGAGCTCTGTCCCCGTAACCGATCATCATCAAAATTTCGATTCTTTCCCTTTCACTCAAACGACGGACCATTTTTAAATAAAATGAATTATGATGGAATAATGATTAATCAACTTACTTAATGATATTATTCAACTGATTAAAACACAAACTTGCGAGAAAAAACTTCAAAATTGTGACAACTGTCAAAACTGTTGTTTTTCCTGCGCTTTCTTGATAAATGATTAGCATTTGGTCATCGCTTGTATAATTCATTCTCAAAACTTTGCAACCGAATATCTCGAACACTTTAATGTTAAAGGTACTATGTTTTTGACATATTCGCACTCAGAAAAATGTGCTTTATCGAAATCCGTGAAAAAAAATATGGGTTGTCATTTAAAAAAATTGTCGATGACGTCATAGCTCAAAAAAGAACAAAACAAAAAAAAATCGATGGCTGAAAAAAGTGACATTTTAATAAAATAAAGTTGACGTGTCCGAGGATTTCCTGTGAAAATCCTTCAATAACGATTAATTGAATTTATTCCAAACTTTACGAGCTCAGTGTATGTACAGCCTTTAAAAACCGATTATGATTTTGACACGAAATTTGAATGTCGCTGTGGAGTGAAATTTTATTTGTATTGAATTCTTGGGTTGATCACGGGGTTTTCCATTCCTTTTTCAATATTCTCTTTTTTGAATCACCTCTCTAGCCCCTTCAGCAACGAAGATGCGACATTTTAGATGAAACGGTGTTATTAAGTTTGATATTTAACAAGGAGGCTATGGTAACGGTTAACAGTGAAACGTCAAAAGATTCAGTTGAAATTCTCGTGAAAAAAAAATCAGTTAACGTTCTAAAAGCAAATGCCAGTGCAAATTACTCTAATTCAAGTAGCTAGAATTGTGGCTTTGGTAGAAGATGGAAGGAGTCAAAGATATGCGGCTCGTATTGTTGGTCTACCAGAAACAACTGTCCGAAGAGCGATCCAGCGCTACCAAGAAACGGGCCAATACAGCAGACGTCCAAGTTCGGGTAGTTCCAGGATTATGCAAAATATTGACGATCGATTTATTGGTCTGCAAATATCGAGGAATCCCTATCAAACAGCTGTGATCACAAACCGAAATTTAAGAAACGCACGAGGAACAGTTGTGTCAGATCGAACAATTTGTCGGAGATTCAGGAGTCTCGGTTTTATCGCAAGAAGACCTGCTATTGGAATGCGATTACTTCGACGACATCGAGTAGCTCGTTTGGATTTTGTTCGAATCCATCTTGTTTGGAATGAGTTGCAATGGTCTCAAGTTTTATTCACTGACGAATCAAGATTCATGTTGAGATCAGTAGACGGGCGTCGACGGGTTTAAAGATACGAGGATGGTATGTTCAGTGAAAGGGAGAGTTTTGGCTGTGGTTCACTAATGGTATGGGGTGGAATTACCAGCGATGCCCGTACAGAATTATTTGTGTTTCCACCACGACAATCTTTAAATGCAGTTAGATACATAGAGATCTTGAATGAACATGTTGTCCCATTTGCACCTTACATTGGCGAAGAATTCCTCTTAATGCAAGATAATGCACGACCGCATACAGCAGTGATGAAAACACAATTTTTAAACGATATCGGAATTAATCGTATGCCGTGGCCCCATAAAAGCCCTGATATGAATCCCATTGAGTATTTATGGGATGAATTGGGACAACGTGTTAGTAGACGTAACCCAGAGAATCTGAATGAATTGAGGAGTGCTCTTACAGAAGAATGGGATAATATCCCTCAAATCACTAACACAAATTTGATTGAAAGCATGCCTAGGCGTATGGAAGCTGTTATAGCAGCCAGAGGAGGAAATACTCGTTATTAGTTAGTTTGTTATTCAGTTATTTTCTAAGTTTATTGTTTTAATCATTAATAATTACAGTCGTTTTACTAAAATGTCGAATAATTCTTTGTTTGTTATTTCTTTTTGATGTTGTTTGTACTTGTAAGTAACAATTATTTCAGCGTCCGTAATCGAAAACGCTAAACATTTCTTAAACGATGAACTTTTTAGACATTTTCAGCTCCACGGCCTCCTTGTTGAATACCAAACTTAATAACACCATTTCATCTAAAATGTCGTATCTTCATTGCTGAAGGGGCTAGAGAGGTGATTCAAAAAAGAAAATATTGAAAAAGAATGGTAAACATCGTGACCAACCTAAGAATTCAATACAAATAAAATTTCGCTCCACAGCGACAATCAAATTTCGTGTCAAAATCATAATCGGTTTTTAAAGGCTGTACATATTAAAAAATACATTTTTTATGGAAAGCCAATTACAAAATAGTCATCGGCAAGGATCGCCCTTTCAAACAAAAAAAAATATCAAAATCGATAGGCTGGTTTAAACGTTATTGAACATTAAATTTGGAACAAAATCTAGGTGCGCCACTTTTTATGTCCGTCAGTGTATTTACAGTAGGCCCAAATTTTGTATTTTAACTTTTAAGATTACATACAATATTTCAAGTCTCTTAATTACATGTCATGTCTATAATACAGGATAAATTAAAATACAATTTTTTTTGTGATACATTGATAAGGGAAATCTATAAATATATAACAACGCTGTGACCTTTTCTTTAACAATTTAAAAGATATTAAATCTATAAAATTTTTTCTAGTTACTTGAATATAATTTTTTCAGCGAGCCACCATGTTTTTAAAGCAAAAGAAAACCTTTTTGGTAAAAAAAGAAATTGAATCACAAATTTTTTTTAAAGATACATGAATGTAACTAAATTTTTGTGCAAATAGCAAATTTTTCAGCGAGCGACTAATATATTATTTAAGAACCTTTCTTACATTTTTGTTTCGTTTCTGAAAGGACCATTTAAAACGTTTCAGAAACGTTTTAGTTTACTTTTCGTTTACACATAAAACGTCAGAAACGTTTTTGAAAGGTATCGTGCTGTCAGAGATATTTAAATTGCCTAATTATCAACGATTGTCCGAGAGGAGGTTTATAGTGGGTGTACCGACCCCCAGGTACATCCGGTATGTTTTTTGACGTCGGATTCGTGATGGGGGAACCCAAAAGCCCCCGGGTAAGATATTTGAACAAATTTTTGCCGTCACTTGACGGGAAATTCCTGGAGACGAGGTTGATAGGGAGTGTACCGACCCCCAGGTACACCCAGGATGTTTTTTGACGTCGGATTCGTGATCAGCGAACCCGAAAACCCCCGGAGAAGATAAAAAGTTTTGCCATTTTTGAGGGGGAATTCCTGGAGACAAGGTCGATAGAGGGTGTACCGTACAGACCCCCAGATACACCCAGGATGTTTTTTGACGTCGGATTCGTGATCAGCGAACCCGAAAACCCCCGAGTAATAAAGATGAACGACTTTGCACCCTTTGAAAAAAGTTTTTTTATGAAGTAAAATGTGGCTGCAAATTTGATGCAGTTTTTGCCGAGCCCCCTTAGTTATCCCCCGAACTTTTTTCCAAATTGTTTTTAGAATCGAATGCAAGAAACCCGAGGTCTCTACCTGCGTGTCATAAAAAGTGATAGCTCAGGGCGTTTAATCTTCTCATTTCCCCGTCTAATAGCTAATAATTTATTTCAGTGTTATTTCTGCAACATCTTTTCCCTCCCATAATGTATTGTTATTTGCATTCTTAAAAGTCGTATGTACATTTTCTCAAGCGATATAAATTAGTTTTTGAATTAGAAAAAAAACCATCAGCCATGTGCAGTAAGTACCAGTACTACCATTTTGCGTATGCTTCGACTTACTGCTGTTGGATGGCAATGATAATCTGCATCCTACGTAATCTTATTATTCAAATGTGGTGTTGAAACGCCTGTGGTAACAGTTTCAGAAGATTTTTTCCAAAATACTCGACTAGAAATTAGATGGAACACAACAATATTAAATTAACATTAACGATAATGAGATTATCAATATCAGTTCTAATGCAATAATGTAGTATATATTCCAATATTATCCAGCATTAAATAGAACGGGCCAGACTAACGAGTATTGTCATAAATGTATGATATTGTATCTCTGTACACATATTTATGCATAGGTACCTACTTATTAGCACCGTATTATACTGATTTGGTTATAATTTTTCTGTATTATAAAACCGTTGACCGATGGAATAGTAAAAACAGGGAGAATGGGCTTCAGTACCCGTATTTGCTCTGTAGCACCTTTGCTGCTTATCAGAGAAAAAAGTGTGTTACCCCAGGTTGTTGGTATCCTTTTTTGGCGTTTTGTTAAAACATAGGTGAATGTACAGGGTGTTCCATATCGCCTGGACAGCAAGTAACTTTCTTATTTTAAATAGAACATCCTATATATTTTTTGAAATTCAGAAAGAACGGAAAGAAATTGATTGTAAAACATGTGGCGCTCCCTAGGCTAAACCCTCAGGTTCCGAAGATATTTACTATTTTAAGGAAAAAATGACAGATGGAAAGATCTGGAAGGAGCTTTACAACTTTTTTCACATGGTATATCCAAAGTAAATTCTTGGCACAGCGTAAGAACATAGAATGGTCTAAGTTCTGCAATTAAAATAGAATCGAAAATAATATACCAGGTGTTATATTTTCCATGCCACATTTAGCTAATTTCAAACCGTGAAAACTTTGTTTTTCAAACACCCTATATTTTTTTATGAACTTACAATGCAATAACAATAAAAATATCCGTTAAAATTTTATTATTATTTGCCGCCCATTATTTGCTATGCATAGTGACCTAAAATTCTCAAGCACGTTATTTTGGAGAACGTTCCCCGAGCATTAACGAGCATGAACGAGAATAAATTAGCATAAACGGAAAGCACCCTAGAATTTGTATTTGGTGTGTACAGCTTAGCAAATATGTATGTGTAGTTAACTGACCGCATATAAGATACCGCGCTGTTGCCACATGTAATTCACAAATTTCTCAATATTCAATCAAACCATCATATTCCGCAATACTATATAAAAATTATATATATTATTTATGAATGTCATAAATGAATTATTGTGGATACAATAATATATTATAGCCCAAGATGTTAGCCATTTTTAAATTTATTTTCGTCTGCTTTAAATTATGGAAATTCCCTAAACATTTATTTTTATAGTTAAAAGCGGCAACGCCGCTCTACCGTAGACGGAATACTGGATGATCAAGCAGTGTATCTCTTTTTAACTTATTAGAATGACGCGCCTTCTGTGTTTAGTTTGACAGTCCCCATGGACTCTCAAACGTTCGGATCTCTTACAGTGGAGGGTTTGCGGGTATTGCGCTCATTTCTATAATCTGCAACGGTCATTCGCATTGGGTGAGTCAGTTCTTTGTAGACAAACTTTAACAGGGGATAGAACGCACGTTTTTAAAAAGAAAAGTGCCTATAAAGATATGGCCGATCTAGCTTCCTAAGGAAGATACAGGGTGTTAAAATTTAATTTTTTTTTACATTAATGTGTAATATTTTCTGAACGGAATGATATATTCACTAAATATTTTACACATATCTTAACCTGCATAGGATCAACATGTTGTATTGTTCCTGTCGAAAATACTATAGTGGATGTTACTTTTTTCGGGTACTTCGACTATTCTGCATAATAGAACTTTTTTTTCGTACGCCACTGACATTATCTGATACATATTTCTAAAATAACGGCCCCTTAGTAACAATTTTGATCTCTTGTAATTTTGCTCTAACTATGACAGTTTTCGAGATATTGGCCGTTGTTTCTCTGACAGTGTAATGTCGTTATTATAATTTATTTTTCTCGAATTTTCTTTATGACTTATAAACGAACGCTTAGATTTTTTCATGTTTGGGGGATAATGCCTATTAATCAAGGCGCATAAAACAAGCGGTAAGAATGTTCAAAAACTTGCACAGTGGCGGGGTGGAAGGGGTGCTCCACCCCTTTCGTAAACAGAACTTCTACGCCAAAGACTATTTTAAAAAAAACTGTTATTTTCATTATCTACATACAGTTTCACAAAAATAATGTCCCTTCTACTGTTTCGAAATTCCTGTGCGTTTCCTAGTTATTTTGATTTTTAGTGTTTGATGTGGTACGAAATTAAGTAATTTATTTATTAGCAATAATAATTATCGGCTAAATATTTAATTCTTTCAACGAAACCTACCTAAATATGGTTTGTTAAGGATTCTAAAAAGCCGAAATCTCTTTATCTCATTCCAAGTAATTACAATTACAAAAAAAAAACATTAGATGAGCATTGATGTTAATGTTTATGGAGATATAAACATTTTTGAATTTATAGCAATATTTAATTTACAATAATAATTGTGGAATAAATAACAATTGTTAGCAATAATGATTTATAAATAACAGTTACAAGAATTAATAACAATAACACTAGTACCTACATACATAAAATTAGATACTTTGTTCAAAATGTAAACCGTTCTTCTCAATACACATTTCACTGCGACGTATCATAGAACGTCTTAAGTTAACTAAATGATGCACCCTTATTTCATTGCAAGCATCTCTAATGCGATTTTGAAGTTCCTCAAGTGTATTAACCGAGTGGTATACACTATTTCCTTAATGAATCCCCACACAAAAAAGTCAAGTGGTGTTAAATCGGGGGATCTGGGAGGCCACGCCACTGGACCTCCACGACCTATCCACCTGCCTGGATAGTTATTGTTTAGCCAATTTCTTACATTTCTGTCATAATGGGCCGGGGGCACCCATCAAGTTGAATCCAAGACTGTCTTCTTAAATTCAAAGGAATGACTTCCCATATATTACCATGGTGTTCTTCTAAAAATTGTAAGAAATTTTCTGAATTTATACGTTGTGGCAAGAAATAAGGTCCAAACACGTGGTTGCCGTAAATTCCAATCCAGACATTTGTACTAAATTCATGTTGAAAAGTTCGTGGTCGAATGGCATGTGGGTTTTCATGTGCCCATACATGCAGATTGTGAAAATTTACTATACCACGACGAGTAAAACAAGATTCACCAGTCCACAGTATATTGGATAAGAAATCCCTATTATTTTGAATGGAGTTAAGAACCCACCTACAATAGGTAAGTCTTCGTTCAGCGTCACCTGGACATAAACCTTGAACAGGTTGAAAATGATATGGGCGTCTGTGATCCCGTTTTAAAACCCGGGAAATTTTACTTTGGGAAATACCAAGAGCAATAGCAGCACGTCGAGTACTTGTCGTTGGGATCCTATTAAATTCCCGCAATATACGGTCTCTATCTCGTCCACGGTTGTTCTGTCGGCCCTCGGGTACATTTTTCAAACCCTGGTTAACAAATCGACGGTGGATACTCACAAAAACGGAATGATGAAGTTGTCGTCTATTTTGAAATCTTCTTCGATACTCCCTAGCTGCGTATCTTGAATTCCCATTTGCGAACCCATAAATAAAATGAATGTCGGCTTGTTCGCTATTTGTAAATGTAAACGGCATGTTACACTAATTAAAATCTGGCAAATCACATAAAATAACTTTTTAATCTTAAAAATAATAATTAATAACAGTGAAAATATTCAAGATGAAGCAAAATTGTTTGTAGATAAACTTGTAATACGTCAAACTGTCGTTTCAAAATATGACATAATGCTTACTTGTTTTCCAAGGAGTATAATATTTTGTTGCGATTATTACGTACAGTTACAAATACGCTAGTTTTAAATAGAAAATTATTTAGCAAACAACAACAAAAATTGAAACAGAAATTCGTACATGCACAAGTTTAATAAAACTTAAAGGACATTTTTAAGACTTTTGGCAACTGCACAATAATCTATTGTATTGTAAGTACATTTGTAATTTAACAGATTTCAACATATAAAAGTATTGTAATTGAGTAAGGCTTGATATAACAAATATTTATTTTGACTACATTGGAAAAAGATAAAGAATAAGAGATTTCGGCTTTTTAGAATCCTTAACACACCACATTTAGGTGTTTCGTTGAAAGAATTAAATATTTAGCCGATAATTATTATTGCTAATAAATAAATTACTTAATTTAGTACCACATCAAACACTAAAAATCAAAATAACTAGGAACCGCACAGGAATTTCGAAACAGAAGCAGGGACATTATTTTTGTTAAACTGTATGTAGATAATGAAAATAACAGTTTTTTTTAAATAGTATTTGGCGTAGATGTTCTGTTTACGAAAGGGGTGGAGCACCCCTTCCACCCCGCCACTGTGCAAGTTTTTAAACATTCTTACCGCTTGTTTTATGCGCCTTAATTAATAGGCATTATCCCCCAAACATGAAAAAATCTACGCGTTCGTTTATAAGTCATAAAGAAAATTCGAGAAAAAAATATAATAACGACATTACACTGTCAGAGAAACAACGGCCAATATCTCTAAAAGTGTCGTAGTTAGAGCAAAATTACAAGATATCAAAATTGTTACTAAGGGGCCGTTATTTTAGAAATATGTATCAGATAATGTCAGTGGCGTACGAAAAAAAAGTTCCATTATGCAGAATATCCGAAGTACCCGAAAAAAGTAACATCCACTATAGTATTTTCGACAGGAACAATACAACATGTTGATCCTATGCAGGTTAAGATATGTGTAAAATATTTAGTGAATATATCATTCCGTTCAGAAAATATTACACATTAATGTAAAAAAAAATGAAACTTTAACACCTTGTATCTTCCTTAGGAAGCTAGATCGGCCATATATTTATAGGCACTTTTCTTTTTAAAAACGTGCGTTCTATCCCCTGTTAAAGTTTGTCTACAAAAAACTGACTCACCCTGTATATATATATATATATATATATATATATATATATATATATATATATATATATATATATATATATATATATATATATATATATATATATATTTATCTTCTAATTTCTTTGCTATCTTTATATATATTTTTTTTTTGGAGGGTTTATCTTGGGATAGTAGCAATAAAACGACTGATTAGGTTACTTGACGTTTCGGTCCCTTTCTTGGGCCTTTTTCAAAAGAGTATTTTATTTTGTGACATATTTGACACAGGTAAATATGACAGTTTTAATTAATTTTTAAGGTTACTAGACTGTTCGATTAGTATCATAGGGAAGAACAGCCAAGAAACACTACGAACTTAAGCTATTTTATATTTCATTATTATTCTAATTTTGGTTATGTTAATATTATGTAGATGTATATTTATAGTAAGTAGGTATGTAAGATATGTACGTATATAAGTTTATATATAGAGAGAATGTTTTTTGTTAATTTATTTAATACTTTTATATTAACAGATTGTAGATTGTAGAAAGATGTTCTGTATCTTTCTTGTTATTACATGCATTAGGATTTTTTTGAATATAAATTGATTCCATAATTAGGCGTGTTTTATAATTTTGTTCTTTATTAATAACTTTAGTATTTTCGTAGTTAAATTGATGACCTGTTTCATTAGAATGTTTTTTTAGAGCTGTAATATTAGCTGAATATTTGTGACCTTTTAAACGTTCTTCAAGGAGTTGCATTGTTTGACCAATGTAGACTTCATCACATTGTTTAAATAAAATACTCTTTTGAAAAAGGCCCAAGAAAGGGACCGAAACGTCAAGTAACCTAATCTAAAATCTGAAACTAAACAATATCTATCAAATATTGGTTTCAGTTACTCCTCAAAATTTAATTAATAAATTTTTAAATCAATTTCATAATAAAATGGAAAAACAGTTTCTAAATTATAAAAAGAAACAACAAACAAAAATTTATAAAATGGAACAAAAACAAAATTACAATAATAATAATGAAGAAAATAATAACCTTGAAAATTGGGTTGAAAATATTTCAAATACAATAATCCCAAATAACATTAATGAAATATTAAGTCTAGGTCCAAACTTTTGCATAAATACCAACAAAAATAACTTACCAATTCCAAATATAATAGCAAATATTGAAAATATAATAGAAACTAAACCAAATATTATAAAAAATTAAATTAGATCCAAAATTAATAGTGTAGTATAAAATTTTAAAAATAAATCAAATAATAAAAATGAATCAACAAAAAAATTAGAAAAACAAATAAAGGATACTCAAAAATTTTTAAAAATTAACCCTCAAATTACTATTCTAAAACCAGATAAATCAAACAAAACTGTAATCATGAACACAAGTGATTACAAAGAAATACAACATATCAACGTTTGAGAAATAACCCAACAAAAAAATATCAAACTGAAAATAATAATTTAATAAAAAAATGGGAAACTAAAAAATATATTACAAAAGATATAGCGAATACTTTAATAATTCTCTTCCCCCTAAATTTTATGGTCTACCAAAACTACATAAACCAAATATCCCATTAAGACCTATTGTTTCATATGTTCAAAGTCCATTTTATAATTTAGCAAAATTTTTATCAAATATTCTAAACAACGTTGTTAGGAAAACAAACCATTATATAAAGGACTCTTGGACATTCAAAACATTTATCGATACAATAAAATTGAATAACCAAGAAAAACTTTTCTCTTTAGATATAATTTCACTATATACCAATATACCAATAGACCTGGCAAAAAATATAACAAATAAACGTTGGAACGAAATAAAAAATTATACTTCTTTACCAATAGAAGAGTTCTTATATGCCTTAGAACTCACATTAAATTGCACATTTTTTCAATGCAATAATACATATTACAAACAAACATATGGCTGTGCAATGGGTTCACCAATATCCAGTACAATCGCAGAATTTGTACTAGAAGATTTAGAAAAAACCATAATTCCAACACTAAACTATAAAATACTATTTTTCAAAAGTTATGTTGATGATTGCATAACTGCATTTCCAACTGAACATAAAAATTCTATCCTAAATAAATTTAATAGTTACCATCCAAAAATACAATTTACAATTGAAAACGAATCAGAAAATACAAGAAATTTCTTAGACTTAACTCTTATAAATAATAAAACTGAAATATTAACAAAATGGAATACAAAAACAACATGGTCTGGTAGATATACCAATTTCTACTCAAAAAACCCTTACAACCATAAAAAAACTGTAATAATTGGTATTGCAGACAGATCTATAAAACTAACGTCTGCCATTTTTAGAAAAGAATGCATAGAAAAAGCAAAAAACGTTTTAATAAATAATAACTATCCTTTTTCTCTAATCAACAAAATTTTCAAAAACCGAATTCACAAATACTACAATTCTCCACCATCACTAATCAAATACAACTAATACTCGTAAAACATATATTGCCTTACCATATATACCACAACTATCAGAAAATATTTCAAACATTTTAAAAACATATGATATTCACACAGCACACAAAACTACAAACAACTTAAAATTCCTTTACACACCATTAAAAGACAAAAATCCACTTGAAAAAACTACACACTGTATATATGAAATTCCATGTAAACAATGTGATGAAGTCTACATTGGTCAAACAATGCAACTCCTTGAAGAACGTTTAAAAGGTCACAAATATTCAGCTAATATTACAGCTATAAAAAAACATTCTAATGAAACAGGTCATCAATTTAACTACGAAAATACTAAAGTTATTAATAAAGAACAAAATTATAAAACACGCCTAATTATGGAATCAATTTATATTCAAAAAAATCCTAATGCATGTAATAACAAGAAAGATACAGAACATCTTTCTACAATCTACAATCTGTTAATATAAAAGTATTAAATAAATTAACAAAAAACATTCTCTCTATATATAAAGAATGATCAAAAGAATAAAACAAAAGTAAGAATGTTCAAAAACTTGCACAGTGGCGGGGTGGAAGGGGTGCTCCACCCCTTTGCTCCACCCAGCAAAATTGTTTGTAGATAAACTCGTAATACGTCAAACTGTCGTTTCAAAATATGACATAATGCTTACTTGTTTTCCAAGGAGTATAATATTTCGTTGCAATTATTACGTACAGTTACAAATACGCTAGTTTTAAATGGAAATTATTTAGCAAACAACAACAAAAATTGAAACAGAAATTGGTACATGCACAAGTTTAATAAAGCTTAAAGGAAATTTTTAAGACTTTTGGCAACTGCACAATAATCTATTGTATTGTAAGTACATTTGTAATTTAACAGATTTCAACATATAAAAGTATTGTATTTGAGTAAGGCTTGATATAACAAATATTTATTTTGACTACATTGGAAAAAGATAAAGAATAAGAGATTTCGGCTTTTTAGAATCCTTAACACACCATATTTAGGTAGGTTTCGTTGAAAGAATTAAATATTTAGCCGATAATTATTATTGCTAATAAATAAATTACTTAATTTATTTAATCAAACACTAAAAATCAAAATAACTAGGAACCGCACAGGAATTTCGAAACAGAAGAAGGGACATTATTTTTGTTAAACTGTATGTAGATAATGAAAATAACAGTTTTTTTTTAAATAGTCTTTGGCGTAGATGTTCTGTTTACGAAAGGGGTGGAGCACCCCTTCCACCCCGCCACTGTGCAAGTTTTTGAACATTCTTACCGCTTGTTTTATGCGCCTTAATTAATAGGCATTATCCCCCAAACATGAAAAAATCTATCCGTTCGTTTATAAGTCATAAAGAAAATTCGAGAAAAAAAATATAATAACGACATTACACTGTCAGAGAAACAACGGCCAATATCTCTAAAACTGTCGTAGTTAGAGCAAAATTACAAGAGATCAAAATTGTTACTAAGGGGCCGTTATTTTAGAAATATGTATCAGATAATGTCAGTGGCGTACGAAAAAAAAGTTCCATTATGCAGCATATCCGAAGTACCCGAAAAAAGTAACATCCACTATAGTATTTTCGACAGGAACAATACAACATGTTGATCCTATGCAGGTTAAGATATGTGTAAAATATTTAGTGAATATATCATTCCGTTCAGAAAATATTACACATTAATGTAAAAAAAAATGAAACTTTAACACCTTGTATCTTCCTTAGGAAGCTAGATCGGCCATATCTTTATAGGCACTTTTCTTTTTAAAAACGTGCGTTCTATCCCCTGTTAAAGTTTGTCTACAAAAAACTGACTCACCCTGTATATGTACATACATACCTACTTACTATAAATATACATCTACATAATATTAACATAACCAAAATTAGAATAATAATGAAATATAAAATAGCTTAAGTTCGTAGGGTTTCTTGGCTGTTCTTCCCTAGGATACTTATCGAACAGTTTAGTAACCTTAAAAATCAATTAAAACTGTCATGCCTTTTGGATGTTGCCATGCCTTTTGGATGGAAATGCAATGCGCTCAGACGTGTCTGTGATAGTGAATTACTTTGAATAGTTACATTTACAAAATGTTTTCACGTGGAAAAAAGTGTAAGTTTCGCTATAAATGGAAAATCCACGGCAGCTGCTAGTACACAAAAAGGTAAGTAAGAATAAACTTTTAAAATGTTTCAATACCCAATACCTACTTGAAATAGGTGGATATTATTTTATTTCGATGTTGATGTTTTTTATCACGGGTGTTCTTCAGACAGAAACTTAAAGGGATTCGAGATACGATTTGTTCACACACACTTCCGGGTACCGGACCCCCATAAAATTTGGTGCTAATTGTTATATACATCAGACCGTAATATATCGGTATGTTGTAAATTTATTATTTTTATAATGCTCAGCAATATAAATAAGTACGTAAGTAGGATTATTTTTAGTAGGTAGGAAAGTAGGATAATATATTTTTAGGAAAAAGTCGACACTGGAGACGAAGAAAGTGTTATCGAAAATTCGGAGAATTTTCAATAACACTTTCAATTTTAAATTCTTCATCATCAGTAAGTAGTAAAACGATTGAGTAGCTTTTGGAAATAATTTTCAATGTCTATGAATTTTATATTCATTATTGAATGAAATAAAAAACTTCTCCTGAATATTAACGGTTCTAGAACCTTTGATTGTTGAAATGGAAAATCATGAATATGATAGGTACCTCAGGTACCAAGAACGACAAGTGTTAAGGTGGCAAGTTCGGTGCTGGTCGCAAGTTCGGTAGGTATATCATCTGCTCATTCTTGGTTTCGATAGATAAAGTAGTTTGTATATTATCAATTATAAAAAAAATAGGAAAAAATAATTGTAGGGCACCACCAACGAGATTGAACAGGTCGCTAATCCTGAGTAGCTAGCGGAGAGATATGGTCGTGAATTCGGAGGCCGTTGCGATACAAAATAAGTTCGGTTTGCGGAAAAATACTATTCTTACCTACGGCGGCCTTTACTGCAAAAACACTAAGGCAGGCTGCTTACGGTCACTAAAATATTAAATAATAATCCCCCGGCTAAGCGGATTAAGGACAAATAAAAACGAAGATTTTTTTGTTTAAATTACAGAGAAAACAAAACGACAATCCGTCTTAAGTTTACAAAGCGAAATAATCTAAACCCTTTAAATGAATTATCATAAGTATTATTGCAGGTTAATTTACGAAATGCAAGGCAAAACCCGAAATTAATAGCAATTGAAACGAAGGCGAAATAAACGAAATAGCTGCTAGAGCAAGAACACAAATGCGATAAAATTAATTAACTAAGTATCAAATTTTTAACGTTAAGGCACAGAGGAGAAAATTGTAAAAAATCTTGTATGAAACTGTTGTATAATATTAGCAAAGCGCGACGGAGTCACACGTGCGGTAGGCGGGGACTATGCGTACCAGACCATGACCTACCGCAACGTAAATACAGCGCTCGGGGAAAGAACAAAAAGCCGCTTCCCGAGCAGCTCGCGGGGCACAAGGAATCGTCATCGGAGACCTGAACGCGAAGACAACGGACTGGAATAGCGCAAACACCAACCAGAGAGGATGCCAGCTACGAAGATACCTGGAGCAGCGCCATATCCTAGCGCTGGGACCTCCGGAACCCACCCACTTCCCCTCTCACGGAGGGCGCCCGGACGTGCTGGACATTGCACTCATGCGCAATGTGCCCATGCAGTTCCACCTCGAGAACCTCAAAGAGGGATCCTCAGATCACGACCCCATCCTACTTCACCTGGGCATAGCACGGGCAGATAACGACGAATGGTTCACCAAGAAAAGGACGGACTGGCCGCAGTTCCAAGCCCATCTGCAAAGGTCCATTGCAGTACCCCGAATCGAGGACGAACCTGCAGTCGAAGCAGCCATAGCCCACCTCGAGGAAAGTATAAGCACAGCGCTAAGCGCCAGCACAACGGAAAACAGCGTGAGACGGGAAGCAGACCCAACCGGAGAAATTTCTGAAGAGACCAAGCAGCTAATCAGGGACCGCAGAAGAGCGAAAAAACGCGCTCTCAGGACGCAGGACCCAGCGGATAAGCACTTGGTCAACCAACTCAACCGGAGAGTCAAAGCAGCCCTCCAAGAGCACCGAGACGAAAGATGGCAGCTCCATCTGGAGTCCCTAGACCCCCAGGACAATAGCCTATGGAAAGTGCAGCGAGCCCTGAGGTCCACCCGAAAACCGATGCCTCCAATCCATGGTGAGAGAGGACTTGTTTACACCCGACGAGAAAAAGCGGAAGCTTTCGCCGACAATCTCGAACTGCAGTGTAGGAAGTTCGACCCGCCAGACGAGAACGAGGACCACGTAGACGAGGTGAACCGAAGGGCTAGGAGGCTAAGACGACAGCCAGACGAGGACCAGATCCGACCAGTATCTCCAGAAGAGATCATCGGTATCCTGGCCCACGTCAACGTACGGAAGGCACCTGGTCGAGACGGGATAGGAAACCGGATTCTCAGGAAGCTCCCTCTTAAAGGAGTGGCCACACTTGTGGCTATCACAAATGCTATTTTGAGGCTCCGGTATTTCCCCTCCAGATGGAAAAAGGCAGACGTGATTTTCATCCCCAAGCCCGGGAAGGACCACCTCTTCCCCCAAAATTACAGGCCGATCAGCCTACTGCCAGCGATGAGCAAAATTGTCGAAAAGGTCATCTTGCACAGGATTAAGAAGAAAACAGAAGAGCTAGAAGCCATCCCAGACGAGCAATTCGCGTTCAGAAGAGGATATTCCACGGAGCTGCAAGTACTGCGGCTAGCGGAGTACGTCACCGAGGGATTCAACCGAAGAAGTCACAGGGGCAATCTTCCTGGACATCGCCAAAGCCTTCGACAGAGTATGGCACGACGGATTGATTATCAAGATGATGGACGGGAGATGATGGACAGGACCTCACAAAGGTCCTGCTTCCAGCGAGCTGATCGCTGATCAGCTCTCTAGCTCCGTCATCCTGAGCTACAATGCTCATCCTCCATATCAACCCGAATGTCGCGCAGCCGGGCTCTAGTAAGCCCGACGAGAGGCAGGAAGGACTCCTCAAACACCCGACATGACACCCCCGGGGGTAATACACACCGGCGAAGAAAGTCAAGAGCGCCAGAATCAAGGCTCTGCCGGTGGGGCCCATCAGCCAGGACCGGGGGAGGCTGCGTAACTTCGCGTGACACTGATCACATTTGTGGGGAGGGTCACGTGACACGCGCGGCTTACCCCTTACGAAGCGGTCTCGGCCTACATAGATATTAGGGGTAAAGAGCGATGGTACCGCTCGGCCCCCTCTTATCGAGGTCACATCTATAGCCAAGGATATTGGCGCGCGAGCAGCTCGCATCAGATCTTCCCAACGGCCAAGACATTCACATCGCTTCGTGACTTCGATTATTTTGTTCATTCCAATCTTACTACTTTTATTTCCTATATAATCATAATACATTTATTTTCATACTCATCACGTATATCAGTTTTTGCTAACATTACTTGCGAATTAAAATTATTCTAATTTAATTTAACTTAATACCTACCTAGAGTTCGTTTTATTTGCTTTTAAGAAGTAAATTTTGTGTTTCAATTACTGTCCTTGATAGTAAATCATCCTGAAGAGTTGCAGCCGTACGACTTGAGCCCAATAGCCGGTTATAGGTAAGAGATTTCGAGTGAAATTTACATCTGCTCGTGTTTTGGCCCTCGGACCTGCGACCATCTCCGACGAGCTACCAGGGCTAGTGGCCTGATCAATACCACTAGTGGCGTCCAACGAGTAAATAAAATCAATTTAATTTTACTTATCTTTAATTAATATCACTCAATTAAATATTCAACGAAAAATTAATACCCAGAGTCATTTGTTGTTCGGAGACGGGGCAAAAAACTATAAGTTTTCTCTACGAAGGAACCACAAATGAACAAAACACGTTGGGAAACACTATTTTGTGTAACTCGCATCCTTTTGCGGGACTCGCTAGCGCTCGTTCCGCAGAAATCTGCTCGTTCCGCAAAATTGTAGATACTTTTCCCAACTGGTTACATAAATAGCTATTCTATTTCACTTTCACTCTCCTTATTTCAGGCAATATCTTATTTTAACAAGTAAATAATAATACATAATATATGTTTACGTTTTTTAAAGATTATATTCATATATATATATTAATTTTATACAGCTATTAAATTAAAACATGTTTCAATATTCCTGTTGTATTATACACAATAATATCAATTTAGGAGGTTGTTTATGCTATCAGTATGGATATGTATGGATTTCGTAAACAAGTGGCATATAAAGAATTTAAGAAAATTTTATTTAAAACTGAGAGTACTAAAATTCTAACAATACATTAAATTTTACTAATATTATTCATTGTCACTCAAAAACTAAATACTCAGTATCACTTCTCTTGCTCCTCACGTGTCACTTTGTTTCTTCTAATTATATAAATCGAAAAATAAATTTCAACTTTTCAAATTGCAAAAATTGCAAAACTACTTTTAATGATGGAAAGGACTCCCCTTTCCATCATTAACAAGAAATTCAATTAGAAGAAATTGAGGCTAAAAGAAAAAAGATTCGCGAGAAAGAAGCACTAATAGATGAACTTATGTTTTCTAATGCGGATGCTAAAAATATTATTGATACTTTCGCACAATAAGCCCAGCAAGCAAAAGAAGAGAAGGCGAAACAACCCCTACCAAGAGTCGCACAATTTTCTACTGGTATTCAATTTGGCAGGCAAGCACAAACTTCATTTTTTCCTGTTATCACAGAAGAAAGGCCTTTATATAGTTACAAAGCTGTAACGTTCAATACTGATGGTCCACGATGCCCTACACCCAATGAAATTATTGAGAAAGGTTTTATTACCCATGTTCGTGGTGAATCAGAACAAGAAAGGGCTGGAGGATTTAAGTCAACTATAGCTTGCACAAGAGCACTTCAAGATGCTCTAATGGGTCTCTTTCATACTAAAAAAAATTCTCCTGTACATTAATTATATATTTTGAAGTATTTATAATAAAAAATATCTATCAGAAAATGTATTAATACTTTTATAAGTTTAATATAGTCCACAGATTAAGTTAAAGAGTAAACACTCATGAATTTTTTTAAGTTCAAATAGCTACTCTATTGAATACAGCCAGAGACGTATTCATTCTGTCTCTCTGATACAGCATAGAATGAACCAAATATGTCAATGGCAAATAAAGTACAGTACGTAGTAGTAAGTTTACAACTACCTATTAGAATGTGAGACATATATCTATCATAATATATAACCAGCTTCTTATTCTAATAATAATTGTATGCTTATTTTGAATACTATAAAGTAGCTTTTATTTCATTCCGCATACAAAATTATTGTATTTTATTGATATATTTTACTTTTCTCTTAAAGATTGGTTAAAAAGATACTGCCTTATGGCCACAATAGCTATTTATGTAACCAGTTGCGAAAAGTACTATTTTATGTAATGAGCAGATTTCTGGATGCGAGTTACACAAAATAGTTTTTCCCAACGTGTTTCATACAAGATTTTTTCTAAGTTTCACCAATTTTATATTTTATAAGAAGAAAACTGAATTTTATACATTTAAAAACAATCCAGTAGGTTGTAACAGTGTGACAGTTCGTCACTTTCATAGCTTGTCAGGTCTAAATACCCTACTATGTAATGAACTTTACACAACCAGTTGCGTAATATTTTACTTTTCGCAACTGGTTGTGAAAAGTAAGACGTTTCCTAACTTCAAAGGGTTTTGAAAAGTGTCAAAATTAGAAAATAGAATTCCACATTTGGGCCCTTTTTTCCATTATTCTTTTATAAAAGTGTACATATAGTAGGTATATTACATCATTAATTTAAAAAATCGATAAACATTGACCAAAATAGTAATAAACAAATAAATAAATAAACAATCCACTGACAATCCATAACATAACCCTTAACCTAACTCAGTTGGCCTGGCGGTGCTCTTCCGCTCTTGCGTAAGAAATGTTAAACTAATACACGACGTACGTTCATGGAAAAAATAGACTTTAATTTCAACTCGTTTATATATTTAACTCATAGGTCTAAAAAACAAATTGGGTTTGAATTGTAGAGAAATATGTTTAAAGTTTGACGTATAATAGGTTTAAATACTAAGAAATACCCAAAACCCGAGAAATTCCCGCTGAAAATCACTCGTTTGAATCACCCATAAGAAATACATGGCAGTCAAATTTGCTGAAGTGTGTTTAGGTTTCAAATTTCAAATTTCGCGCCCGGATTTTCATAACCTAACTAAAACGGTCAATTAATATGAGTTGACAACCCTGAGTATGCATGAGCGGCCGCTTTGAGCGGTAGCAAAAATCAGGCCAAAACCCTTGATGAAATCGACGTATAATTGGAATCGTGAAATCGACAATCTTTCAAGGAAAATATAAACGATAACAATTATTACCACCAGTTTTAAAAAAATAAAGGGCAAAATCTCTCAAGTAGTAATTGCCTAAATAAACTATGTTGGATATGTCCCTTTCGAATAATAATAATAATAACAGCAGTTATAGCAACAGTAACATTAATAACACTGAACCGTTTTTTACCAGTTTTTCTCATTTTTGATTGTTCATTATTAGAATCCGAGGGAGATGAGTCAGATGAACCAAGTCCAGTTGCATCAAATAAACCAACAATTGTACGTAGTCAACCAGATGGTCCAAATATTTTTGTCTCTGTTAATAATATTGTACAAGTTCCCGAAAACAAAGATAAGAAGTCTTGTAATTCGGAATCGGAAGAAGGTAAAGAAGAATAATTTTATTTTGGTGTGTATGTGATTATTAAAAATGCATTCAACTCCATAAAAATAAATGTTGAAATTATTGTAAAATAACTGTGCATGAAGTTTATTCCATTATATACATGAAGTGCTTCGAATATGCATCGAACTTTATGTATAATGATTTGACAGCAATTTCAATATTTATTTTTATGGAGTTTATGGAATCATCACGCGCATACGCCAAAATAAAATATTCTTCTCCTATTATCTTACATGATAATGAATTTAATCTTAAAATGATAATAAAAAATCTCATGTTCTATTACATCATCACCTTTTGTACAACATTGGGCCGGTCGATGACCTAGGGAGACATTTCCCTCACGGAGGAAGCACAAGGGGCCCAATGGGGCCTAAGTGCAGCGGATCTCGATCCGCACTCCGGACATATTCCAGATTCCAGATTCCGATTCCATGTTCTATTAATTACAGAACCATTAAGCAAAAAAAGGAAAAGCACTAAGATAGAAGCCAAAAAAAGAAATTGCCGTGGATCGTGGAACCAAGAGCAGAAGTCCATTATGTTGAAAATTTTCAAAACTCACATTAAATCCAAAATTCCCCCCAAAAAAGCAGAATGCTGGATGATTCGAGAAGACCATTTAGATTTATTTAGCGGAAAAAACTGGATACAAATTAAAACATTCGTGTATAACACTTATAAGAATTTGTAACAATGCCATTTTTTTATTTTAATATATAGAGTAGAACATTTTCCTTGAAACGAGGAAATTCAATAAAAACTAGAATATATTTTTTATTTTATCAAACTGTATCATATAACTCAAATAGCCATTTAGTCAAGACAAATTAGGAACAAAACTCATCATTTTCTATTTGTTTAAATTTAGTTATATGAAAACCAAATAATTTTACTATAATTTTTGCTTTGCCATACATTATACACTTTCCTAGAATTTTCGGCACAGCAATTTCACATATAATGAGGGGTGGGGGGCATAAATTTTTGGAGATTTTTTCAGCTTTTCTCAATGCCCAGTGGTGCAAATATAGCAAAACTATATATTTTCAGTTCGAGTGCGATACCAGCTTAGTGTTTATGTCACATGTAAAAAAAAATCGGATTTCCAAAATTCTCGTCACAGGATATTTTCGCAAGAAAACCGAAATAGTTTTTCTGTAAACTTTATATTGCAGTACATAACCATACAATTTTTCTAGATTTTTTGGCTCGGCAATTTCAGAAATGAACGAGAAGATATACATGTTTGGGCAAACAAAAAAGTCCTGTAACTAAAAATAAACTAATTATTTATTTTCAGTACATATACTTAGGTATTTATGTATTTTCAGAGGTACCTAAGTACCTCCTAGTGTTGGTAGGTAAAAATTTTATGTCCCGCTTTTTAAATTGTTCTTATCCTGGAGCTTATACAAAAAGTCAAAACGGCGAAGCAAGACGTTTAGCTCTACGAGAGTCGAAATAAAAAAATGGCGGTTAGCAAAAATTTTTGTTCGTTTCGTATGAAACCTGAAAAACGCAGATTTCCACCAGACTTCGCTTTATTTACGAGATAGGATAGTATGTTAAAAAATATAAGGAAAATATTATTTGACCGCAAAAATGTATAGTGGGGGTTAGAGCAGAGCCGACTTTAACAAAAAAAAAGTTGATTTATGGGCTGCTCGAAGTAGGTACTGACGTGTACTGAGATAGGTACTAATAGGTACCTCCTCCACTTAAAGACATTTCTCAAATAATTTTATCCAAAAAATATCCCAGTGCTTGAGGCCGCTAGGTTATAAATACAACGATATAAGTTAGGCGTTTTATTGGGATTTACGAAAACTGGAAACGCTCTCTGGTTTATTACATAAGTAGGTACCTATTGTTCATTGACTTTATTTTTATGTAGGTACTTACCATCCTAGATCACAAATTAATAATTTACATCAGTGGGCAAAATTAAGAATTCTATAGACTGTTTATAAAATTAAAACCGTGTACCTACCTATCCACGAATGAAATGAAAATTTACAATGACGGTAAAATACCTCAAGGTCAGTTTCTAATTTTGATTGGCTGTAAAAAGGGTGTGTATTGGAAATCGCTTTGCGATGAGAAGCTGGTAGGTAGGTATGTATTGCATTTGTGATTATTTTTAAAAATGTGTTGTATTTAGTCTCGGTTTAGTTATGTAGGTACCTATTAATAAACAAGCTCTGATCTTTTCCAAAGCATTGAGTCAAAGTAAATCGGCGTTGAGTGTTGACGATTTGGTAGGTTAGGTAGGTACCTACTTACACAATAAATATGACTGTATTTCAATTGCAAGTATTGCAAGTATATTTTTATTTTATTTTTCCGTTTTAAAGTTTATTTTTCACGGCTACTTAGCTGTTTTGTACATACTATTTTTGTTTCTTGTGGGAAATATAGCCACTAGCGAGCCACCCACTAAAAAATGGTAACGTGCTGAAAGCAATACTTCATGAGTGGTGTGGAAACTTGCATTCATTACCAGCTGTGATGTTGAAAATATGCATATAAAAACCTTCTACTTTCACCCCCCTAAAAAAAATGCCTACGCTAATGAAAAACATTGTGTAGGTCAGGGTTGCCGGTCGTTGAACTACACATACATATTAGAAGCCATGTAGTGAAGTATTTAGAAACTTAGTTTTCGTGGTTCTACCTGGAAATGCTCCAAATTCCCAAAATTCTGAATGTGCTCAAAATGCTCCCTCCTAATGCTTCATATGAAAATAAGAGTGTATTTATATTCTGTGTTGCAAATAATAAAGTAATAACATCTAAAATCAAATAAAAAAAATATTAAGTAAAAAATAGCAAAAACTTAACAAAATGTGACTAAAGTTTTTGCTATTTTTTAACTTAACGATTTTTTAATGTTATTTATATATAGTTTTTTTATGTTTTTTTGAAATTATTACTGTATTACTTATTAGCCGAGACGTAAAATCGTAATTTATCCCGTAAATTACGAAATTGTTTACCGTAATATACGGTAATTTACCCTTTTTTATTACCGTAAATTACGTCATAAATTAATAAAGACACATTGTGTTATTTTTTTGGTTTTATGTTTTAAAATCGTAATATGTATACTCTGTTTTAAGTATCAATAGTATATTAGGCTCTAATTCCTGAATTTTGTATAGTAAACGCACATTTATTATGTTAATTTTCTTAAAGAATTACAAAAAAAATACCTGATAATTTACAAAAAGTTTAATTACCTATTTATTTACAAAAAATAAATATATTACCTGGTAATTTACCAAAAAGAAAAATTACCAGAGAATTTATTTCGGAAAAAAATATTGGTAAAATACCCTGGTAATTTATCAAAAAAATTAATTACTCGGTAATTTACCAAAAAGAAAAATTAGCAGAGAATTTATTTCGGAAAAAAATTTTGGTAGATTACCGTGGTAATCTAGCAAAAAAATTACTTACCCGGTAATTTACCAAAAAGAAAAATTACCAGAGAATTTATTTCATAAAAAAAATATTGGTATATTACCCTAGTAATTTATCAAAAAAAATTAATTACCCGGTAATTGGGCAAAAAGAAAAATTATTAGGAAATTTATTTCGGAAAAAAATAGTGGTAAATTACCCTGGTAATTACCAACAAAATTATTTACCCGGTAATTTACCAAATAGAAAAATTACCAGAGAATTTATTTCAGAAAAAAATATTGGTAAATTACCCTGGTAATTATCAAAAAAAATAATTACCCTGTAATTTACCAAAAATAAAAATTACCAGAGAATTTATTTCGGAAAAAATATTGGTAAAATACCCTAGTAATTTACCAAAAAATTAATTACCCGGTAATTTGCCAAAAAGAAAAATTACCAGGAAATTTATTTCGGAAAAAAATATTGGTAAATTACCTTGGTAATTACCAAAAAAATTAATTACCCGGTAATTTACCAAAAAGAAAAATTACTAGATAATTTATTTCGGGAAAAATATTGGTAAATTACCCTGGTAATTTACCAAAAAATTAACTACCCGGTAATTTATCAAAAAGAAATATTACCGGAGAATTTATTTCGGAAAAAAATATTGGTAAATTACCCTGGTAATTTACCAAAAAAATTAATTACCCGGTAATTAGCCAAATAGAAAAATTACCAGAGAATTTATTTCGGAAAAATTATTGGTAAATTACTCCGGTAATTTTCCAAAAAAATGAATAACCCGGTAATTTACCAAAAAGAAAAATTACTAGAAAATTTATTTCGAAAAAAAATATTGGTAAATTACCCTGGTAATTTACCAAAATAAAATAATTACCCGGTAATTTACCAAATAGAAAAATACCAGAGAATTTATTTCGGAAAAAATATTGGTAAATTACCCTGGTAATTTACCAAAAAAAAATAATTACCCGGTAATTTACCAAATAGAAAAATACCAGAGAATTTATTTCGGAAAAAATATTGGTAAATTACCCTGGTAATTTTCCAAAATAATGAATTACCCGGTAATTTACCATAAAGAAAAATTACCAGAAATTTATTTCGAAAAAAAATATTGGTAAATTACCCTGGTAATTTACCAAAATAAAATAATTACCCGGTAATTTACCAAATAGAAAAATTACCAGAGAATTTATTTCGGAAAAAATATTGGTAAATTACCCTGGTAACTTACCAAAAAAAGTAATTACTAGGTAATTTACCAAAAAGAAAAATTACCAGAGAATTTATTTCGGAAGAAATATTGCTAAATTACTCTGGTAATTTACCAAAAAAAAAAATTACCCGGCAATTTACCAAAAAGAAAAATTACCAGATATATTTCGGAAAAAAATATCGCTAAATTACCTTGTTAATTTACCAAAAAAATGTATTACCCGGTAATTTACCAAAAAGAAAAATTACCAGTGAATTTATTTCGGAAAAAAAGATTGCTAAATTACCCTGGTAATTTACCAAAAAAATGTATTACCCGGTAATTAACCAAAAAGAAAAATTACCAGAGAATTTATTTCGAAAAAAATTTTGGTGAATTACCCTGGTAATTTACCAAAAAAATGTATTACCCGGTAATTTACCAAAAAGAAAAATTACCAGAGAATTTATTTCGGAAAAAAAGATTGCTAAATTCCCTGGTAATTTACCAAAAAAATGTATTACCCGGTAATTTACCAAAAAGAAAAATTACCAGAGAATTTATTTCGGAAAAAATTTTGGTAAATTACCCTGGTAATTTACCAAAAAAATTAATTACCCGGTAATTTGCCAAAAAGAAAAATTACCAGAGAATTTATTTCGGAAAAAAATATTGGGAAATTAACGTGATAAATTACCAAAAAAATTAATTACCGTAATATTACATCACTGGTTATAAGTGAATAGGTAGATTCTTATTTTCATATGAAGCATTAGGAAGGAGCGTTTTGAGAACTGTCAGCATTTTGAGTACTTTCAGAAAGAACCACGAGAAGTAAGTTACCTACACCCCAAATATAAATTCTAGGTTTTTTTCCGTTTATGCTCGTTTATTCTCGTTCGTGCTCGGGGAACGTTCTCCAAAAATTTGTGCTCGAGAATTTCGCCCGAAATACATGCTCGAGAAAAGAGAGATGGGCGCCGATTGACCGGGATCGTGCTGAAAATTCTCTTTCGTGCTCTGTGAGGAACGTTCGCGGAGAGCAATAGATCGTGCGCGTACGAACGATTTGTCGTGCGCGAACGTTCGGGAACCTTCTCCACAGCAAGAAGGGAACGTTCTCCCCTTTACATCACTAGCTATATCTAACTCAATTCTTTCTCTAAATGACCGTGGTACATTTTCCAACATTTCCAGTGTAATTGTACGAAAAGCATGTCGTATTTTGGTTTTTAAATCTTCTATATTTATTTTATATATTTTATTTTATACAATTCTTGATATTTCTTGGTAAACTAGATTTTTAATATGTACCAAAAGAAAGAAATCTAAACAAGTTAGATCGGAAGATCTCGGAGGCCAAGTGACTGGACCATCCCGCCCAATCCATTTGTTAGGAAATAAGTAATCGAAAAACATTTCCATGATAATGTGGTGGAGCCCCATCTTGCATGAACCACATGCGCCTGATTACATCCAATGGCGTCTTCGAGTAAATCGATTAGATTATTTGGTAAAAATTGTAAATACCCATTCAGATTTCCTTCCAAAAAATAAGGACCAATTTTGATGCCCAGTTGGGGCATTGGAAATACAGGATGTTAGGGTGTTCCATTTAAAAAAAAATTCTTTCAGTTTTAAATGAGCTGAATGTGGCATGGAAAATGTAACACTTGGTATATTAATTTTGATTATATTTTAATTGCAGAACTTAGACCACTCTATGTTCTTATGCTGTGCCAAAAATAAAATTTAGATATATCATGTGAAAAAAGTTGCAAAGCTCCTTCCAGGCCTTTCCACCTGTCACTTTTTTCTTAAAATGGTCCGCAACCTGAGGGTTTAGTCTAGGGTGCGACACATGTTTTTGACTCAAAAGTTTGCGCTCTTTCCGAATTTCCAAAAATATATAGGGTGTTCCATTTAAAATAAGAATTTTACTTGCTGTCCAGGAGATATGGAACAACCTGTACATTCACCGATATGTTTAAAAAAACGCCAAAAAAGGATACCAACAACCTGGGATAACACACATTTTTCTCTGATAAATAGCAAAGGCGCTACAGAGCACATACGCACTAAAAACTCACCCTGTATAATGAAATAAATGTCGCCGCGAAAAAATTTTTGCGATTTTTTTTTAAATGCTTAATCCTTGCGTAAAATCATCCGCTGAACAACTTTTGTTCGATATTTTTTCTCTAAAATCTACTTTTTCCATTCGAAATTCACGATGTTTTTTTTCTCTGACTATGAATAGTTTCGACGATACGAAGGAATGTTTGATGAAAAAGAAAATTTCACTCCTCCGGTCCGTGTGAATCGAAACCGGTTAGCAATTGTAGAGAATTTCAAGAGCTTGCAATTCGTATAAGAAATTTTTTCCCTACCCCAGGCAGCATGGGGTCGTCATTATGACGTATTTATTTCGTCAGTTTTTAGGACATAAATATGTTAAAAAATAGACGTCAAAATGACGTGAAAAAGTCACGGCCAAATGACGTTTATTTGACGTCATTTCCAAAATACATGCAGGGAACACAGTAAAAACTACAAAACACACGAGAACGCATAGCATTCTATTGGTTTATTTTAAGTCATGTATTCCCAGCGATGCGTTGTCAAATGGATATTTAGAGCACGTAAGACAAATAGCAAATTTATTTATCATATTTTCATAAATTTCGAAAAGAATGCTACATGCTGTACAAGAATGCAGCGCTGGCTGAGATAGAGACTTTATTTTATGTTTTATTGTTTCCGTTTTTGTCTGAAACGATTGCTGATATAAATTACATTCAAAAATTACAAAAAGATTTTGTAATTATAACCGTTGAAGTGCCCTTTTTGTTTTAAGTTTGGAAAAGTCTCGATCTTAACATGATATAAGTATAAGCAAAGGGAGGAAAAATGTTCGTGGAAAATATGACGTCAAGTTGACGTCAAATTCATGACGTCTTAAGGATTAATAATATTAGATTAAAAAGGTACGTCTGAATGACGTCATATGTTCGGCTTTAATTGGTCACATGACGTCTTAGACCTAAAATCGCCTTAAAAGAACGTAATAATGACGTCACTGTTGATATAAATTACATTCAAAAATTACAAAAAGATTTTGTAATTATAACCGTTGAAGTGCCCTTTTTGTTTTAAGTTTAGAAAAGTCTCGATCTTAACATGAAATAAGTATAAGCAAAGGGAGGAAAAATTTTCGTGGAAAATATGACATCAAGTTGACGTCAAATTCATGACGTCTTAAGGATTAATAATATTAGATTAAAAAGGTACGTCTGAATGACGTCATATGTTCGGCTTTAATTGGTCACATGACGTCTTAGACCTAAAATCGCCTTAAAAGAACGTAATAATGACGTCACTGTTGATATAAATTACATTCAAAAATTATAAAAAAATGTAATTATAACCGTTGAAGTGCCCTTTTTGTTTTAAATTTAGAAATGTCTCGATCTTAACATGAAATAAGTATAAGCAAAGGGAGGAAAAATGTTCGTGGAAAATATGACGTCAAGTTGACGTCAAATTCATGACGTCTTAAGGATTAATAATATTAGATTAAAAAGGTACGTCTGAATGTGTTCGGCTTTAATTGGTCACATGACGTCTTAGACCTAAAATCGCCTTAAAAGAACGTAATAATGACGTCACTGTTGATATAAATTACATTCAAAAATTACAAAAAAATGTTGTAATTATAACCGTTGAAGTTCCCTTTTTGTTTTAAATTTAGAAAAGTCTCGATCTTAACATGAAATAAGTATAAGCAAAGGGAGGAAAAATGTTCGTGGAAAATATGACGTCAAGTTGACGTCAAATTCATGACGTCTTAAGGATTAATAACATTAGATTAAAAAGGTACGTCTGAATGACGTCATATGTTCGGCTTTAATTGGTCACATGACGTCTTAGACCTAAAATCGCCTTAAAAGAACGTAATAATGACGTCACTGTTGATATAAATTACATTTAAAAATTACAAAAAAATGTTGTAATTATAACCGTTGAAGTGCTCCTTTTGTTTTAAATTTAGAAATGAATGTCTCGATCTTAACATGAAATAAGTATAAGCAAAAGGAGGAAAAATGTTCGTGGAAAATATGACGTCAAGTTGACGTCAAATTCATGACGTTTTAAGGATTAATAACATTAGATTAAAAAGGTACGTCTGAATGACGTCATCTGTTCGGCTTTAATTGGTCACATTACGTCTTAGACCTAAAATCGCCTTAAAAGAACGTAATAATGACGTCACTGTTGATATAAATTACATTCAAAAATTACAAAAAAATGTTGTAATTATAACCGTTGACGTGCCCTTTTTGTTTTAAATTTAGAAATGAATGTCTCGATCTTAACATGAAATAAGTATAAGCAAAAGGAGGAAAAATGTTCGTGGAAAATATGACGTCAAGTTGATGTCAAATTCATGACGTCAAGTTGAGGTCAAATTCATGACGTCTTAAGGATTAATAACATTAGATTAAAAAGGTACGTCTGAATGACGTCATATGTTCGGCTTTAATTGGTCACATGACGTCTTAGACCTAAAATCGCCTTAAAAGAACGTAATAATGACGTCACTGTTGATATAAATTACATTCAAAAATTACAAAAAAATGTTGTAATTATAACCGTTGAAGTGCCCTTTTTGTTTTAAATTTAGAAATGTCTCGATCTTAACATGAAATAAGTATAAGCAAATGGAGGAAAAATGTTCGTGGAAAATATGACGTCAAGTTGACGTCAAATTCATGACTCTTGAGGATTAATAACATTATATTAAAAAGGTACGTCTGAATGAGTGAAAAAAGTGACGTTTTAAAGACGACATAGAAAGGACGTCATATGTTCGGCTTTAATTGGTCACTTGACATCTTAGACCTAAAATCACCTTAAAAGAACGTAATAATGACGTCACCATGCTGCTTGGGACGATGCACTGTTTTTGACATATAAGTAAAAAACTCCCCCCTTCGGCTCGCCTCCTAGACGATGTTTACCTTCTAAGTACCCTGAACAAGATTCTGAGGGACTCGCTTGGGTACGTTCTAGGGCTGTCAACATCTGACTAAGTCGGTCTGTTTCGAACCATAAAATTTTTAACCGGGGACCGGTTATCCGGTTTTCAATTATAATTTTAATCGGTTTCAGCCAAAGCGGTTTACTGGCCGGTTCGATCAAGACCGGTATACTGACCGGTTTAATGAAAGGATAGATCAAGACCGGTTTGATCAATATCGCTTTAGGCCGATTTTTACTGGTCTAAAATGGTTAATAATATTAACCGGTTTGAAATGTCTTGATTTGAAATGTTAGAGATCCCTTGTTATACAATCGCCACAAACCATAGAAATACCATGAACAAAAACAAATGAACGTAAACAAAGATGTCTGCAAACCTTGATAACGCTGTTTCTGATAACGATCTGTTTTTGATAACGCATGCGCCTGGGGGTGTCAAGATCCATGTGCAAGTCAAAAATTCGACCAGCTTAAGCATATTTTTTACAGCGCATCCTAAGTGAAGAGTCTATTTATTTGTATAATGTCTATGTGTTTATAATGTTTATGTTTATATCGTTTACGAACTTCACTTCTATTACTAATAGAATACCACGCTTGCGCAAAGCAAACCGACTTGTCACTACGTTGTTTACGAACATATAATACGAACTATTACGAACTACAATAGCTAATAGCGCTCGCGCAATTAAATACCGTATATGTTAAAATCCGCCGTGACCTGACCGGTTTGAACTGTGCAGTTATGGACCGGTTCGGTCATGACTTGTTTGGTTAAGGCCGGTCCATAACCGGTCCGGTCATGACCGGTGTGACTCGCCGGATTCGACTTACCCAAACCGGGTTAGCTGGTTAACCGGTTGCTGATCGGTTAACCAGTTACACGATTATTTAAACCGCAGTCTGAACCGGTTCGGTTGGTCGGTTAACCGGTTAACCGGACCATATTGACAGCCCTAGTACGTTCGCCTCTTTTATTGACTGGACAATTTAAGTTAAACATTTATCCCACTTGATTGTAGGATCATTTGATTGAATGATTGCGCTCCTATAATAATCGATATTTCGAAAAATAATTTCCCGAATTTCCCAACTTCAAAATATACCCATATCAGAAAAATGTTTCTCACCTTTTCTCTAGAGACTTCCAGATCTTCCGTTTAAAGACAAATATGAAGAAAATAAGTACCCCATACATTGCGTTGCAGAAATCCGTCAGGTACCAAACATATACTGGTATATTCTTTCCCATTTGCCACTCGACTGCCCATGACACAATTTCCATAGTCCAATTGATTCCCATGGCAAAGAGCAACTTCAGATACAAGTTGAACCTGTGTAAAGGATTGTTCTTCTTATTTACATGTTGAGAAACACTTGAAATTAATGGTTAATAACAAGTTTATTTACAAAATTATATCTAATTTAATACCTGAATTGGAAAATTAATTAATTAGTATATATATATATATATATATATATATATATATATATATATATATATATATATATATATATATATATATATTATATACACTGCGCAACTTATTTAACGCACAACCAAAAAGTTAACTCAAATTTGACGTTATGTATTTTCGACAATTTTTGTTCGTTTTGCTCGATTTTTTTTCAAATTGTAGGTTTTTCTCTTAGGAATATCACTGTCTTAGTTGTTTTGGTAAAACGAATGATTTTGATATTATACCAGGTGCTATAAAAATGTTGTTTTTTTCCGAAATTTCAAAACGTCCTGTGGGCTATACAAGGTATTGCAAGTTATTGCAATTATAGCCAATTTAAAGCCTCATGTTTTTCTACATTTTCTTTTTTTATTCATTTGTTTATCTCTGTTACTTCATAAAATATCCACTTTTTGAGTTGACGTGATTTTTATTAAATTTGTTAACTTTCTTTTTTGTCAAGTGCTCATTATTTATTACTCATTATACTGGTTCAATGCCTCATTTTGCGTTCTGTTTTCCTTGATATCTTATAATTTATTGAGAGATGCAAGGTGTTTTAGAAGAGAAAAAGGTCTTAAAAGGACAAAAACTCAAAAAACATACCTAGAAAAATGGATTGCTTTAATCAATAAAACAACGAATAACAGGAAACAAAACAAAAGTAAATAGAGAATTAGTATCTGGTGTTTCCACCCCTTCCGCGAATGACCTCCCGACATCTTTGGTTCATACTTAAAACCAAAGTTCTGATTAGGTTCTGATCTAGGCCATTCCATAATTCGACTAGGCGTCCTTCCAATTCTTGTAAATTTTGGGGTTGTCGTCCCTCACTTCGTAACCGCCGACCGATAAAATCCCAAACATGTTCAATGGAGTTAAGGTCGGGGCTACGGGCTGGCCAGTCTATGTGATTAATTCTTACTTCTTCAAAATAATTTCTCACGATAAGACTCGTGTGGGGACGCGCATTGTCTTGCATAAGTAAAAAATTGGGTCCTATATAGGGGGTATAAGGCAAAACATGTGCTTCAAGAATGTCTGTGATGTATCTGTCAGAATTGAGATTTCGATTCACAGTTACCAAGTCCGTTCGCCCAGTCAAAGATATTCCGCCCCACACCATGAGGGATCCACCTCCATATAAAGTTGTGTGCAAAAAATTGCATTGACTGTATCGCTCATCGGGTCTTCGGTAGACGCGATTACGTCTGTCACAATTATACAAACTGAACCTTGACTCATCAGTCCAAAGAATACGTTCCCAATCTGCATCCATCCAATTAACATGCTCATTGGCAAAATTCAATCTGGCTCTTCGATGATCTACTGTTAATGCGGGTCCTCGAGCAGCAATCCTGGGTCTTAAATTTGCCTCCCTCAGTCGTCGGCGTACAGTTTGAGCGCATATGAGTGGACCACCTGCATCTTGAAATTGTGCTCTTAAATGTGTTGCAGTTATAAATCGTTGTCTTACAGCATTTACTCTTAAAAAGCGATCCTGGATAGCAGAGGTACCACGAGATCTACCTTGACCGGCCCGTCTGGAATGTTCTCCTGTTTCCGCGTACCTTTGAATTGCTCTCGCTATAGTTGTGTGAGATACTCCCAACCTTACAGCTATGCGGTTGTAACTCCACCCTTCACCATGTAATGAAGCTGTCTCAACACATTCATCACGAGTTAAATTTCTGGTTTGGCTTTCCATTATTCACTAATTATTGCTGGACTGTCAACAAAAAACTAATGACACAGTTGTCAGTTTATGACGTGTAATCTTCGATTTCCATAGCTTGCTAGCTGTTTGAGTTGTCCGATAAATGCATTTCATGTGAATAAAAGCATATGGTGTTTCAAAACGGTGTATTTCATGAAGTAACAGAGATAAACAAATGAATAAAAAAAAGAAAATGTAGAAAAAACATGAGGCTTTAAAGGACGTTTTGAAATTTCGGAAAAAACATAACATTTTTATAGCACCTGGTATAATATCAAAATCATTCGTTTTACCAAAACAACTAAGACAGTGATATTCCTAAGAGAAAAACCTACAATTTGAAAAAAAAATCGACCAAAACAAACAAAAATTGTCGAAAATACATACGTCAAATTTGAGTTAACTTTTTGGTTGTGCGTTAAATAAGTTGCGCAGTGTATATTGTATACAATATTTCGTTGTTTACATCGCAAAAAACAACAAAATACGAATACTATGAATAGGATAAGAAATATTTAAATATGTAAGGTAAGTAGGTACCTAATCAAATCACGTCAATCACGACCGACAAGACGAAAAGCCGAAAAATCGAGCGAAAAACTAAATCCACATACTCTACCGGGTATTGTATCTTGTATCTGCACAATACAATTGTGATCTAAACTGAAAACAGTGAAATCCTAATCATTAATCATGTGACTTCGTTACACCAATCACCAATTAGGGGCTGAAGGGCGCGAATCGTGGACGTTACATCACTCGAACCGCGCCGGACACATAGGAGCTATACGAAAAGGTTACCGATGGGCTTGCCCGTAAGCATAATATACAAAATAGTATATGAAAAAAGAAGTTGCCTGTTTTAATTAAAACTCAAAAAATATATTTCCCACTACTTGATTGATGGGGTATCGTTACTTATTAGTTTTATTGCTAGTTACTTGTTAGATTAGAGATTAGCTACTACTATATACATATTAATTATATAAAAATCATAGCTGAAAAGCTAAAGAATGAGCGAGATAGTATTTTCGTATTATCGGATAGGCAAAATAGTTAGTTTCCTACACACCTAACCCATAGATTAGTAATACTTTATAGTTTTTGAAATTTCATGTTCTATATGAATCTATATTATTATCAACAATAATAATAAGATATATAGTAATTAAAATCAAATCGACAATAAACACTTAAATATATATTTTTTGATCATCTGAATCATATACATCTGAATGGATAAACAATGAAGAAAGTTTTTTGACAGCTCAAGCTATCGTCAAATATTTGAAAGTTATTAATGATCGTGCAATGGTCAAACTGATCACAGATTTTAGATGTAAATTTACTAAAGATTAGAATCAGCAGCAATACATTTTGCAAGTTGTTAATGATCATCGTAAAAAAGACCTTGAGAATGCAAGGGAACGCTCGTAAAAACTGCGTATCCATTAAATGATGTTTAAGTTTATAAATAAAAAATAGTAAAAAAAACAATATTCACGGATATTAATTTCAAAAACCAATATAATCATTGAAATTTTTAATTATGATATTTATATAAGACCATTTTACACTTAAAATAATTATTAGTTATAAAACGACGCTAATATATTGTTTTTAATTTAAAATGTTTATTGACACCTGTCATTTATGTCAAAACACCGACATTTATTTCGAAATTAGTAATATCTCTCCTTACATGAATCGAAAACATTTAAAGTTTAATGGAAAATTAATTGAGATGTAATTGACAGTATTAAAGTATTAAAAAAAATTTAACAGTTGTCATTTAGCAAAAATGGCATAATTTTTTTACGACGAAACTATAATATATTTTGTGTTTAAATATAAAAAACCCAAAAGTTTTATTTGTCAAAATATGAATTTCTATTGACAGCTTTTATGACAGCTGTCAAGAGTTCAAACTCGTTTTTGACATCATATTCGGATTTAGCTGTAATGAAAAATACTTAATTACGACTATTTTCCGAATTGAGAAATTGAAAAAAAACTAAAAATTCGATTAAAAATTTCTGACAGCTTAATTGAAAGTTATCATTTATAGTTTGTATAATGAATCTTTGCGTGTGTATGAAATTCGCTAGGACATACGTGAGATTGCTAAACGCATTATATAGGCAAGCTATGTGGTTACGTATGTCATCGAGCCGCTAAGACACACGATCGATACAATCGAATAAATTGAAACGGAATTAAAAAGAGACGTCTATATGAATAGTAGTCGTAGCGCTTGTCAATATTACTCTGACAGTTTAATTCAGAACCGTTCACAAAACATCTTGTTTTGGGGTATAGTGTTGTCGTATTTTTGCTTTTTACGTTCTCTTTTGATTTATTTGTGGTGCTATTAGACAAGTCGTAAAGTGTATGTCGCGGATATAATTGTTTCCTTTTATTGTGCTTTTTCTCAGACTTACAAGTAAGAGTGAAAATAAAATCAGTTCTTTTGAGAACTATAACATAAAAATGCCTGGAAAAAGGTTAAATTCGCAAGCAAGGGGACTTGTTGCCAATTTACTTAAATATTTCGCGGCTGAAAAAGAGAACATGGGCCCTTTAGTTTCTGTTAATGAAGTTTAACAGGTAAACGAGGAAAACTGGAATACTATACTTATCAATATTAAAAGTATTCCATTTCCATATTCTAGAATGTATTTACAATAGTCTCCAAGTAAACACTAACAGCTTATTTGTATAAAATTATATTCTTGTACAATGAAGGTTCAAATCCTAATTGTCCCAACCAACTGATTCGGCTGATTACCTACTTAAATATTTGGTAGCCGAATGACTTTGACTGGTCCGACCATTAGCTGAACGCAGCCTTATTTAATGTATCCCGTAACCTCTAAGTGATATACCAGTTAACATTTCAACTATACATCTTCTTAAATGAGGGACGTAAGAAAAAAAAATCAATACTTAGGTGTACCTTCTGAATTAGTTGTCAAGTATACAGTACGATTAACAAACTACATGTACATTGATCGTCACTAAAGTTTCGTAAAGTAATTTCACTCATGTCTTGTGTCTTGCTCACTAGTTTTTATACCGGGTTCAAAGTATATATTTTTACTCACAATCGGTTAGTAATTTATGGATTTCTAACCTTTGAAGTAATCGAGAAGCGACTTATTACTTACTTTACTTTCCCAGCTAGCCGGGAAAGTACTTTCCCGGCTAGCATCTGTCACTTTTCTTACCTGGAAATGTCAATGTCATTTTTGATTAAAAGATGGTCTAGAAAGAATAGAATCCACTCAACATTTATTTAATTCAGAAACAACAACAACAATAACAAAAAGAAAACTATTTGGAATTATAAATATTAATAGTTACATTGGAATTATGATTACTATTAACGGTTAAAGTAAGACCGTGTTGCTCAAAATTATGAGTTTCAGAAATAGATGAAGACGCCGACGTTTCTGGATTTTCTACATGAGACAACATATTAGCAATTTTTATTTGTCCATGTAATGAATTCTCCACATATCCCTCTGCTACGGTGTTGGATTTCCAACCCCCCAACTTTTTCAACTGTACGATGTCTCCACCTGTATTTGCTAATAATGTTGCTGAAGTACGTCTAAAACAATGTCCTGTAAACCTGTTAACATTTTCCAGCTTTAAATAAGTTGCTATTTTTTTGGGAAAACTTCCTATAGCATTATGCCCAAAAGGCTGTCGTGTAATTTTACCAAATCTTATTTGTAAAAAAAATCTATCAGAATCAATGTTATTACGAAGGTCACAGTATTGCTTTATTATATTTATCCATTCCGATTTTGTAATTACAAATGTACGGGAAGAGTAGGTTTTTGTGACAGGAATCACTATTATAATTCGATTTTCTAAAATATCCAGGTCACTTATTTTCATTTTTAAAAGTTCATCGCACCTATAGGCTCCGGAAATGCCAATAATTAAAGCAACCTAAAAAAATTTAATATAACATATATTTAATATGCACTAAATAAATTAAAATTACCTTTTGAGGAAGATATTCTATCGGGGCATTGTTTAAAAATGTATCGAGGTCTGCTTCAGAAAAAACACTTGACTTTTTAGCTTGACATCCCACATTCTTCCTTTTCAAAAATGCCTTCAATTTTGCGTAATTACTAATACCAACATTATGCCTAAAGTTTAATACTGCTCGCAACATCGAATATCTTGACCATAATGTGGAGGCTTTACTTTGTTTGCTTATTTCACAAAAATAAGCAAGAAGTACCGTCTCAGAGGTATGCTGCACACCTTTAGCCACGCACCATTTACTATATAGTTCATAGGTGTTTTCATACCTCTCCCTGCTTTTTTCAGGAATTATTCCTTCAGTAGCTCTCTATGCAGCTACCCGCACTTCTGGTGGCGTACATTCAAATTCACTATCAGACATTTTTGTAAAATAAACACAATTTGATTATATGTACAATTAATGGCGTCGTGTATCGCCTAAATGTCAGATTCAACAAACTTGTTTTGTTACCTAGCAACGATCTCACAGGTTACTTAAAATAATTCATCTTATCACATAATGAAAATGGATACAGATATTTGAAAGGAAATTATTATTGGTAGATTGTGAGTATTAGAAATCCATAAACTACTAACCGATTGTGAGTAAAATAGTATACAAACCTCGCGGGAACTCATTCTAGCCTCGCGTCTGTAGTTTACCTTGCCGCTCGGCTGAAATAGAGTACTTTCCCGCTCGGTATGTAATGTACTATTACAGCTAGACGGCTGCGGGCTACGGGAAGGCTGAAATCGCCTATATTTTCAACTTTCAAGATAATTATAACCTCACTTGAGTGTCAAATCACAGCTGTTTAATAAGAAACGTGTTGCCAACACCATATATACAAAAATATTGCAGGCTATGGTAAATTATTTTATGAAAATAGATTTCTGATCTTAATTGTATAACCATGATCAGTGGTAAATAATAATAATTATTATTATTTTACAAAGTAAATTGTCACTTCATGAGTATTTACGTTTTTTCTAATTTTTAATTGGTTGTCCGGTGATGAGTGAAAATAAAAACACATTTTCATTTTACTCCCGCCGTCACTGAAATTAATGACCTTGAACTGATTGATTCATACAGTTGTTGTGACGCACACGTAAATATTCATTATACAAACTATAGCGAGGTTTAGATTACATATTATAGGTTATAATAAACACTTCGATTAATTGTATTTTAATAAATATTAAATACCGTGGTTCTAATACTAGTTAAAATTTTAAATCCTGTACAATTTAGTGGTAATTATAATGAAACTGGATAGGGCTGGAAACTTTAATGTCGTGATAAGACTCGAAGTAGTTTCCACAAACACCAAAACACTTTTACTTTGCTCGACGCGCGTTTCGCCAACCAAGTTATTGTTGTTATTTTTATTGATAACGTCACTTCAAACTTTTAACATCTGTTATGCTATTATGTTAAAACGTATTGAACATTCTACATGATAATCGAGGAATACTTTTGTATTTTTATCAAAAAATGCACAATTCCCGAGATAATCTGGAAAATCTCAATTTGAGAGTGAAAATATTCTAGGGGATGAACCCTGTCCCGGGATGGGAACTTTTTGGTTTTGTAAATATGAGAGAGACATTTCTCAGGCAATTTTGGGTTTTTATGTCTCATATGTTACAAACTATAATTAAATGCTCCGAATATAATGCCCATATTTGGAGCCCCGGGTCCTTATATGGGCATTCAGCGGTTTTTTAATTTTGAATTTTTTAATAACTTATAAAACAATTTCGTCAATTCTGTCTACAATTTGTGAATCCCCGTAACTTAGAGATTCTCTTATAGACAAGTAATTTCATTATTATGTAGTAAATACTGTAACTGCAATAAAATAATTTGATTAAGGGTGCCCATATTAGGTTCGGTTACATTAATAGGTACTTCTCAAGTGGGAAGTAGGTATGTAAATACTTACTTCTGTTTATCACTCTCGTAGTTGTGTTTCTTACTATCGGACTGTTTCAGCATAGACGTTTCCTTTTTCACTTTTTGGATTCTAACTGCAGTTAGAATAAATAAAATAACATTTATTGTTATCAGAAGTGTCATCGGTCCATAAAAATAGAGTAGATTCGGTAGCTTTTCTGGAAATAAATTAAAAAAATTACATACAAGATTACATACAAAATTACGTACAAGATATATACAAAATTGCCGTTTTTTTATCGTTTAAAACATTGATATAAATCTCACTAATTCTAGTTTTTCTACCCGAGTAGACAGGGTAGGGAACTTTAGTTAAAAAACTCTACTTATAATGGGTATCTCAAAATTAACTTGGCAAGATTTGAATTTACCTCCATTTGTGCAGTAAAGCGTTGGCAACCCTAAACAAAAAACAATTCGATAGCTGACAGTTTAGGGTTAGTAAAAATGGAGCGTTATACGATAGAGCAACGTGTCTTCATTATTGAACAATATTTCAAAAATAATGAAAGCTTGGCGGCCGCAGAACGGGTACAAACAATATTACAGCAGGGGGTGCTGCTGATAATCAATCTGTAGATTATGTCACACCTAGCCAAGCGGATGAAACAAAGTGCAAACAAACACTTACTAAAAGAAAAAAATGTCCCTGAAAAGTGCACTCAAGGTCATACATCCTAAATGAAGGACGTCCCTGAACCGTCTAATACAGTAGCCGTCTACTACATCGTCTAATACATAGCTCGAACAGTGATAGTGATAGTCCGTGTACCTCTACTAATAAGTCGAGGAAATTAAATAATGAGCAGGATGTGAGAACAAGCGAAAGATTAAAAAGTAAACCAATAATGTCGTATAAAGATCATGATTTCGACTTTAATAATTACTTGATAGGTGATCAAACAATTGAGAATAATATTCCCAAATGTTATCAAGACGTAGCTAAAAATGCGTTCAAAACAGAATGAGAAAAAGCCATAAAAGATGAATTAGATTCATTAGAACGAAATAAAACGTGGACGTTAGTAGAAAAACCATGTGTTATAATTTTTTAGGGATAATTTCATAGGACGTAATAAAAGAGAGACCGTAGGCAATGTTATAGTTTTACCACTTGCTGTAAACCTTTGAAGTCCGTTAGTAATAAATGTGATTTGTTTATGGTTATTGCAGCGGCTTCAGTTAAAACGGATAACAATAAATAGTGAAAGCTTATTGGGTCTTTCTAAATGTTCGTTAGGCATTCTTTATCCTGATTTGTAGAAATTTGAACTAGGCTAATATAAAATGTATTGTAACCGAAGGTAGGGACACTTTTTTGTTTGACCAGCTCACGGGTCGTTGATTGTAGCGAATGTATCCTCTTGTATCTGTTAAAGTATTTTTAATATAAGTATCATCCTGACAAGTGCATTTTATTTATTAGCGAGTGTTAAAACAATTCAGAAGTGAGGATAATTCTGGTTTAAGTGCAGTTAATCAGAGTGAATCCAGAAGTCTACAGTGTATTTTGAGGCAGTTAAGCGGATATATAGTGAAGTGAATATATAGACGTTTTGCTGATTCGAGGAGGAAGTGGAAGCAAAATGTTTAGCTCAGGGAGAAGTACACCGTGTTCAGGTTACGGTGAATCTGAACAACGCCAGGCAGTTCAAATCGGGGAAAGATTTATTGAAAATTCGGGTACATTACACATTGAAGAAAATAACAGTCACGGAGAAGTACCAGTGAGAGGGTCAACGAGTCGGGAAGAAAACAGCAATTTAAGGGCTTCCGGAGAAGTTTCAACCGATATGCAGCGTACCTACAGTATAATGCCGGATCTAAGTAGGGGCTTAGATATGTTCGACGGTGAAGGTGGGTGCCAAGGAGCAGAAAATTGGTTGGAAGATGTAAAAGCCACGGCCGGACGACAATTTTGGAGTGATTCAATCTTATTGGAAATGGCGAGATAACATTTAAAAGGAAGTGCATTGAAATGGTATCGCTATCACCAAACAGAGATTCGTAGTTGGCGAGACTTTGAGGAAAAGTTTAAGAGAAACTATTCGGATCAGAGAACATTAGCCGAAAAATTTCAAGAGATGTCAGCCAGAGTTCAACGAATTGGAGAGCCGGTAGAAGATTACTTTTACGATAAGATGCGAATGTGTAAATCATTGAAGTTACCTTTCAAAGAAAGTAAGCATCTTGTAATTGGCGGATTGAGAAGTAAGGATACCGCTAATATTCTGCTACCTGTGAGACACATTAATGAAGAGGAATTGTTGGACGATTTGCGTGAAAACGAAAGACTTTTCCGACAAATGAGAATGCAGAATCATTGTGAATTCAAAGATACATCAAGACGGCCTAATGTTAGAAGCGGTTCGCGAAATAGTGACGAGCGGAAGCGAGAATCGAAAGAAGTAATGTGCTTTACGTGTAAAGAAAATGGACATTATTCGAAAGATTGTCCGAAGAAAACTGCTAGTGCGACGGCAGCAGTTTCTTTTGTTTGTGGCGAAACGGGTCATTTCGCTCGTGCGTGCGAAAAGCGAAAGAAACCAACGGTGGCGGGCAGTCAATCAACATCAGCTGTTCAACGTATTGACTCAGATATGGACGTAAATGTATCGAATTTAAAATACTACAAAGACGTGAAGGTCAATGGCAAGGAGGTACGAGCTTACTTCGATTTGGGGAGTCAGATCTGCGCGCTTCGAGAAGATTACGTCAGCAAGCTTAAATTGAACTGCGACTGGAATGACGAAAAGGAAATTGCTGGTTATGGCGGTGCAATTACAAAAACTTTGGGTTCTACATGTGCATCATTAAATGTGGATGGGGTTGAGGCCAATGTGAAAATTCACATAGTACCATGCGAAGTTCAAACGATTCCATTACTCGTCGGACACCCATATACAGAGCAACCACACGTTCGTTTAGTGAAAACCGCAGATAACTTAATTATCACTGAGAACCTTGGAGGTGAAGTTGAAGCTCTTTCTACAGCTAAAGTAGCACTTTGGGCAAAGGAAGCGTCCGTGATTCCAAACAATTTTTTAGGACACATTACTGTAAAAACTGACAGAGCAAATACCGACTTGTGCATCGAGGGAGGGATGAGAGAAATAGGTGGCTTCATTCCAAGAATTTTAATTAAAACAGACGTGAGTGGTGAAGCTGTGTTACCCGTACTGAACATTAGCGGGAATGAAGTGAAGTTGAATAAAGACAGTAATGTAACGAGAACAGAATTATTTACCGAGGTTAGCCATAAGAGAGACATTAACATCGAAGGAGTCAAGAGAGAAGAAATAGATACGGATTTGAGTGGTGCAGAAACTAAAAGAGTAGTTTGTTTATTGAATGACTATAAAGACATTATCGCTAGAAACATGCGACAAGTAGGATGCACTGACATGATAGAAATGGATATTCAGTTGACGGATGACAAACCCATTGTCTATCGCCCATACAGGATGCCCTATAAAGAACGTGAACAGGTCAGGAACATTGTGGAAGAAATGAAGGAAGCCGACATCATAGAAGAGTGTGATTCGCCATTCGCGAGCCCAGTGTTGTTAGTGCGTAAGAAAAACGGGGAAGTGCGTATGTGTGTCGATTATCGCGCCCTGAACAAAGTGACAGTAAAGCAACATTATCCGTTGCCGATTATCGACGACCAGTTGGATCGTCTTAGAGGGAAACGTTACTACACGACCTTGGATTTAAGCAGTGGATATTATCAGGTACCAATGTCAGAGGACTCAAAGGGTAAGACTGCATTTGTAACACCTGATGGTGCTTATTGTTTTAAGCGAATGAGTTTTGGTTTGTGTAATGCGCCTAGCGTTTTCCAGAGACTTATTAATTTTGTGTTAAGTAATTTGAGATACGATACTGCATTAGCTTATCTAGACGATATAGTTATACCTTCTGAAACAGTTGAAGATGGCTTGTGTAAATTAAGAGAGTTGTTTAATAGATTTAGGTCAGCAAACTTGACTTTAAAATTGAGTAAATGTCATTTCTTTAAGGAGCGTATTGAGTATCTTGGATTTACTGTATCAATTAAAGGCATTGCTCCTGGAGAAGGAAAACTGAATGCTTTGGCTAAGTTTCCGAAACCTACCGACGTGTATAAAGTGCGATCCTTTCTAGAGTTAGCATCATATTTTCGGCGGTTTATAAAAAATTTTGCTACCATATGTAGACCAATTAGTGATTTATTAAGGAAAGGAGTTTTGTTCGTTTGGGGTAAGGAGCAACATATTGCATTTGAACAGGTGAAAATGAAATTAATCAGTAATCCGGTACTTAGTGTTTATAATCCATTAGCTTATACGGAGTTACATACCGACGCGTGTTCTTTAGGTTTAGGGGCAGCACTGTTGCAAAGACAAGACGATGGAACTTTGCGCCCGGTATCGTATTATAGTCGAAAAACCACCCCCGAAGAGGCAAGATATCATTCGTACGAATTAGAGTGTTTAGCGATAGCGGCGGCATTACAAAAATACAGGGTGTATTTATTAGGTATTCCATTTGTTATTAAGACAGATTGCAATAGTTTAAAATTATTAGCAAATAAAAAGGATCTGAATCCGCGTATTGGACGATGGTTTGTTAAACTGTCTGAGTTTGATTATACCATCTAGTATCATAAGGGTGAAAATAATCAAGTTGCAGATGCGCTTAGTAGGAATCCTGTCGATGACGTTAAAGAGGTCGAAATTTGTGGGTTGCCAGTTTTAGGGCTTAAAATTAATACCGACTGGGTTGGTGCGTTGCAGAGAGCTTGTCCAGAAATTAAGAGTATTTCCGAGAAATTAGAAAGTGGGAATGAAGTAATTTGCACCAAATATACCGTGCATAAGGGTCGGGTGTATAAAATTAGTAAAACCGGAACTTGGCGATTGTACGTGCCTGTAGATTTGCGATATGATATTGTCAGTAATGCGCATAAAGCATTAGCACATTTAGGAATCGACAAAACGCTGGCAAAAATAAAAAAACAATACTATTTTCCAAAAATGAGAGAATTTGTCACGCAATATATAAATAGGTGTATAAATTGCATGTATTACAAAGTTCCTGGAGGGAAACAACCGGGATTTTTGCATCCGTTAGACAAGGGAAACACACCTTTTCAGGTTATCCATATTGATCACTTAGGTCCATTCATTACTACGAAAAACGGAAACAAATACGTAGCGGCTATTATTGATGGGTATAGTAAATATTCTGTGATAGGCGCGGTGCCAGACGTTACCACAGAAGCAACGATAAAATTTATCAAAGAATTTATCATGCATTACGGCCGACCGGATAAAATTATTAGTGATCGTGGAACGGCATTCACTGCCAAGAAATTTGAGGATTTTTGCAGGAATTATGATATTGTTCATGTTAAGGCATCAACTTCTGTACCAAGAGCGAATGGTTAGGTAGAGAAATTAAACAACGTAATTTTAACTTGTGTAGCTACTAGTACGAATAAACTTGAAGGTAGTGATTGGGATTAAAAAATTTACGAAGTACAATGGGCTATTAACAACGCTGTACACAGCGTGACTAGAAAGACGCCGTTTAGTTTAATCCATACGTATGAACGCGATGGTTTCGTAAATGATCCTTTAGCTACAGAAATTAGGCGCGTTAATGATGAACTGGGGCAGGAAGAACCAGATGTAGATGTCCAAAGGTTATTACAGAAAAATAAGGAGAATATGCGCAGACAATTTGATAAGGGTAGGCGTGAGCCTCGGGAATATAAGCCAGGAGAATTAGTATTAGTTAGGGCGGAGGTGTCGTCAACTGGCCAAAGTCGTAAGTTATATCCTAAATATAAAGGTCCTTACGAAGTTGTTAAGGCTGTAGGTAACGACAGATATTTGATACAGGATATTCAAGGTGAAAATCAAAGTGGAAAATTGTATAAAGGTATAATATCTATATATAGACTAAAATTGGTCAGAGCTAAGGAGTAGTGTGTAGTTATTTGTAATTTGAGTATGTATCGTAGGTTAAGAATTGTAAATAAAATAGTAATATGAGCTTTGTTAATATAAGTAGAAATTGTTTCCGAAATGTTTTGTATTGGTCACATGTTCAACATAAGTCAAATCTTAGCATTCTCGGGGCGAGAATAGGTCAGGGAAGGCCGAACTGTTATAATTTTTTAGGGATAATTTCATAGGACGTAATAAAAGAGAGACCGTAGGCAATGTTATAGTTTTAGTTTTACCACTTGCTGTAAACCTTTGAAGTCCGTTAGTAATAAATGTGATTTGTTTATGGTTATTGCAGCGGCTTCAGTTAAAACGGATAACAATAAATAGTGAAAGCTTATTGGGTCTTTCTAAATGTTCGTTAGGCATTCTTTATCCTGATTTGTAGAAATTTGAACTAGGCTAATATAAAATGTATTGTAACCGAAGGTAGGGACACTTTTTGTTTGACCAGCTCACGGGTCGTTGATTGTAGCGAATGTATCTTCTTGTATCTGTGTATCTGTTAAAGTATTTTTAATATAAGTATCATCCTGATAAGTGCATTTTATTTATTAGCGAGTGTTATAACATATATATATATATATATATATATATATATATATATATATATATATATATATATATATATATATATATATATATATATATATATATATATATATATATATATATATATATATATATATATATATATATATATATATATATATATATATATATATATATATATATATATATATATATATATATATATATATATATATATATATATATATATATATATATATATATATATATATATATGTATATATATATATATATATATATATATATATATATATATATATATATATATATATATATATATATATATATATATATATATATATATATATATATATATATATATATATGTATATATATATATATATATATATATATATATATATATATATATATATATATATATATATATATATATATATATATATATATATATATATATATATATATATATATATATATATATATATATATTGTGACACTAAATAGGTGTTGCAGGCAATGTCACAGAGGCCGGCTGCTCGTCTTTACGGAAGCGGTCGTGAGTTCGGAATTCGTATTTAAAGTAAACTCCGGACAATTTAATTCTTCTCTGCGCATAAGTAAACCAGCCCAGGCGCCATCCGATTTTAGTGAAATCGGCAAAACCAAATTGATAAATGAATACACAGCTGGCAGGTGCAAATAAAACACACTGTATCCGAATTCAAGTATAATAATATATAAATGTAAAAATATGTAAATGGGTATAGAGATATATGAATAAAGGTATTTGTAAATATAAATATGTATAAACACAAATAAAGGTAAATGTAACACGGACAAATAATTTGTCACAGCACTGTGTGACACAGCGAAATCACAATTTGGAACAACCAAGACAGTGTGTGAAGATCTGTGGTGACAGATGAGTTTGACACTAATATTAACCTACAAATGCCTACAAGTCGCGCTCTTTTGCAATGTACAACAGAGACAAGTCGAAATCTAATATAAATGGTGATCTTACTTGTACTAATGAAACCTACAATACTAATACAATATACTACCTAGGAAAGTAGGTAGTGATCAGGCCACCGATCAACAAATGACCAAATAAAGAAGCTAAAGGCACACCATCTAAATTGTAGTTTTTACAGGTATAATGCCCTTACGAACAGCTGTCCCTAAGTTTACAAAATCAAAAAATTATGAAATTATCACAAACGCAAAGCTTACGGTAAGAGGTATGACTAAAGTTACAAGGATTTTATCACCACCCATACACTTTGTCCTGGAAGTGTCGTGGCCATAACGTGAGACAAAGGTGTCCTCCACAACGCTATCATAAATAAAGAAAGTGGTACTCACAGTTGGGACTAAGTACACAAACCGTCTTTGACCGCTCTCGGATATCACTCTAGAGAATACTGCTAGCGAACCAATGTCCAACTTTGAGGGGCTCCGATACACTCTGTGAAGGGTAAAGGTGGCTTACAGGCTTCTCTGACCCACCGCAGCTCTCTTCAGGTCTAACTAAAGGCTGCGCCTCATGGACCTCAAACTTTATAACAAGCTGCTCGAAATAGCAAAAATAGATGAAACCAGTGGTTGAGTGCACCGTACAATGCTCGCTGCTTTTGTCGTGTTACTAGAGTTAATTTTGGCGTGAAGAAAGTAAGGACAAACAGTAAGAGACGAGAGGCCTGAAAATGTTCCGTTTTTCAGTCTTTCACATATGAAATTTATATCAAAACAAAGAGGAGATATTAGTTGTTACATACCTTAGCTCTTATTAGGCCTCCTTACACTTTGAGCCAGGATAATGTAGAAAATATCTGTTAAAATTCACTATCCTGTCATGGTTTCCAATTATACACAAAAAAGGGACTTCTTTTTGTCTCCTTGATAAAACTGATCTGATTAGCCAAATTGAAATAATTAAAATTACTAGATTTGAATTTGAATATAAAATGTTATTTCTTACTTCAAGCAGTTGTTAATAAAGTAAATTCTCAAACAACCCTATCTCTTATTTATTGTTATAATTTGTGTACTTAGTCTGTCTGTGTGAATAAATACCACTCCTTAAATTAATAGCTGTAAAATATGCTAAAACCAAATAGAGTGGCCTTGAGGGTATTTACCGGCGTGACAAAGGCAATTAATATATATATATAGATAAGTGCATCATATATAGATAAGGCAATCATTTACTGTCAATAACTCGAAATTTTGAATAACGAAATTAATAATAAAATGAGACCAGTGGCAACTTTTACTATTAATACCCCCACACATTTCATTTTTAAGAGGAATTATATGTAGCGAGCTCTCTACTATTTTGGAAACATCGAAAATATTAAAAATTATCGTGACAACTCCAATGACAACAGCCGAAGCAGAACGCACTTTTCCGACGCTTAAACACATAAAAATTTTGCGAAATACCATGCTTAATGACAGACTAAATGCTTTAGCTATGATGTCCATAAATCGAAATTTAGTGCACGAAATAAACAATTTTGATGATAAAGTGTTGAAGGAAAAATTCATTTCCAAGAAGGACCGCAGAGCGGATTTTACTTTTAAAAAATGAGTAAATATGTTGTCTGTGCAAATATGTTGTTCTCTTTTTTCTTACTTATAACCAGTGTAACACTGACTACCTACTTAGTGAGGTGATTTTTTTGACAATATATAAACTATCCCGCTGTTCCAGCTCTTCGTTCATCATCATAGCTCATATATTCAAATAACTCAATTCAATATTCGTACTTGCCTCTCAAGAAACATCTCTCTATTCCAAGTCCCGGATGATAACTTGTTGTTTCATCCCCTTGATTTAGCAGAAATACAATGAGCACCTGTAGACTTGGCATTCCACATGCGTATATGCAATATAATAAGAACCGTTTCCGCTCTGCATTTTTCTGTCCATTAAATCCCCTGAGTCCACTGAAAATAATAAAATTCAGTTATCAAATAATTTACTGCACAAATCCCTACGTGGGGGTGTGGCTTAATAGTGCAGTCACCCAAGCAGCATGGTGACGTCATTATTGCGTTCTTTTAAGGTGATTTTAGGTCTAAGACGTCAAGTGACCAATATGAAGCCGAACATATGACGTCATTTCTACATTTCTATGTCGTCTTTAAAACGTCACTTTTTTCTCGTCATTCAGTCGTACCTTTTTAATCTAATGTTACTAATCCTTAAGACGTCATGAATTTGACGTCATATTTTCCACGAACATTATATATTTTGGTTATACTTATTTGTTTACAATAAATAATTTCATTTTAAGTTTGAGACATATCTAAATTGAAAACATAAAGGGCACTTCAACGGTTATAATTACAATTTTTTTTGTTAGTTTTTGAATGTAATTTATATCAGCAATCATTTTATATCGGAACAAGGGATTGTTTCGATTTTCTTGAACAGTAGGAAATTGTCAATTACTTGAAAAACTGCATGTATTTTGGAAATGACGTCAAATAAACGTCAGTTAAATCATAAACGTCAAATGAGGACATTTAAACGTCATTTGGCTGTGACATTTTCTCGTCTCTTTTGCAGTTCTTTTAACGTATTTATGTCCTAAAAACTGATTAAAACTAATCTTAAACTACAAAATCTACCATATTTATACTATTTTCATGGTGACGTCACTAATAATATCACGCACAACAAGCACATCACCAGGAATTAATGTGATTTCGTTGTGAATTGCTGCCTTCAATTCCTGAATGGTCCGGGGTGTGTTCATGTACACCCTTGCTTTTAAATAGCCCCATAAGAAGAAGTCACATACCGTGAGGTCCGGTGAGCGAGGGGGCCAATGGAGATCTCCATTACGGGAAATCAAACGGCCAGGGAACAGAGCGCGTACAGCTTGCATTGATATCCTAGCGGTATGTGCAGTTGCCCCGTCTTGTTGGAACCACATATTGTCCATGTCGTAATTGTTCTCTTCAAGTTGTGGGAGAAGATATTCTTCAATCATGTTCACATAACGCTGCGAATTAACAGTAACCGCCTGCTCCCTTTCATTTTCAAAAAAGTATGGCCCACGTATCCCTACCTTAGAAACCCCACACCAAACCGTCACTTTATCACTATGGAGAGGCCGTTGGTGTAGTTCTCTTGGGTTAGTGTCGGCCCAGTAACGGCAATTTTGCTTGTTGACGTAGCCGTTAATGTGAAAGTGAGCCTCGTCAGACATCATGATAATCAGGTTTTCATCTTCCAATAACTCCAACATCCGTTGGATAGACTGAAGCCTTTGAAGATGGTCTGTTGGGAGAATCTTCTGGACCACCATGATTTTATAGGGGTGGAATTTCAGTTCTTTGTTAAGAATCCTTTGAAGGCTCCGACGTGACATTCCAAGAGCTTGAGCACGATGTCTCGTTGATCGACGTGGGCTCGTAATGACATCGCGTCTCACACGCTCCACGTTCTCAGGCGTTCTTATTGTTCGAGGTCTAGACGTCCATTTTGGAGCACATGAACCAGTAGTGCGGAAACTATGCACCCAACTCAATATCGTATCTCGCTTAGGAACACTACCGCGAGGTGGGATGTTGAAACGCCGGCGAAAGGCACGCGTCACAGCAACAATTGACTCGTTATTGCGTATAAACTCTTCCACTGCGAAAACACGATGCTCAACGGACCACGTAGCCATCGCGACTGACTGCCAGTCTGCAACTGAAACTTCCCGTCCCACCCACCACAGCACGAAGACCGCCGAACACCTGGCTCCCCCACTCCAGACGTACAGTCCACTTCAAAACCACCCGATCCATCTGCGCCACCCTATATATCACTAATCTAGGTTAGTGTTGCTGAAGGAGATCTACTGGCCAGGATTTATTTGGTCTTCTGTTGGCAGGTCTGTCTATACAGGGTGTTTCAGGATTATGTTTACAAACTTTAAGGACATATTTTTCAGGTAAAGATAATCAAAAAATGTTGTATAAACATAGGGCTGAAAACGCTTCGTTTTCGAGATACAGGGTGTTAAAGTTTCCAAAAAAATATTGATATCTCTTAATATCTCGGAAACGGATAGAGGTATTTAAGTAAAATTTGGTATAATATATGACAAGATAATATGTTAGAATATGACTAAGTAACAAGTATTGCGAACCACCATTGGCGGAGAGACGGGTAGGCAATAAAATTAATTAAAAAAGAAGTATTACGGCCCTGCAAAAAATGAAAAATAGCGTCATTTTTGAGTGTAACAGTCTATTTTGGACAAATATTATCTCTTGGAATATTCTCGTATTTGCAACCGTTTCATGGCAAATTCATTTTTTATACCGCCGCGGCGAAAAACCGCATGTGTGCAGCAGCGCTTAGTTTCACCAAGAATCAGTTACATTGTTCAGTAAATTAAATAACTTAGTGTTCAGTAAACAGTAAACAACAAATAGAGATAACAGTGGCGGCTCGTGATGAAATGAAACGGGCGTTCTGCACATATTTACTCACCTATTTTTTGAAATTCAATTCAATCCTGCGATCCTTCATAGAAGCAAATTTGTCTATAACCTTCTCGTTGAAGCCATCAATGTGTGAAATAAATATGTTTTCAATGGAAAGCATCGATAAAGCTGTCAAACGATCCTGGGACATTGAATTTCGAAGGAAGGTCTTGATTCTTTTTAAAGTTGAAAAGCCTCTTACAGCTTCTGATGTTGACATGTGTGTTGTTGCAACAATTTCTAATATTTTTTTTTTCCCGAAATGTTTCGTCTAAATTATTTTGTGTTAAAAATTTCAAAAGGGGTAATGCACCATTAAAATTTCTACAGTCGTTTCTTAAATAGATAACAGATAGTTCTGTTTTGAGTCGCTCCTTTTCAAGTGTGGGATAAGCTAGGTAAGTAGTTGCCAACTTGTCTTCGGGAAACTTAGCACAATACTCTCCAAAATTCTCAGAAAAAAAAGGGATGCTGCTACTAGATGATCTTTAAACATAAATCTGACATTTGCAGAATTCGTAATAAGATCACAAACTTCTAAGGCGGCAATACGGTAATCAAATTATCTGCTATGAGGGCGTTTCCTTTTTTTTCTTGAGGCTCCGTGCAGACATGTGATGATGCTTCAGTAATGATGTCATCAATATTACTCCGAATACCGGTGATCCTTTTTTCGAAATTTTCGATAGCGTTTCTTACTTGGGTTGGATCGGTTTTTCTCTTCTGCAACTGGTTAAACAAAATGTCGACGTGAGGCATTACGCGATGAAAAAAGTTAACCAAAAAACAAAAACAGAATCTTCTAACATTCGCCGAATAGAGGAAGCTGCATTGCACACTGTTTCATTATGGAATTCTTCTTCTATTTCTTCCATACATTCAATAAGTGATTCTCTATTTTCAAATACAACATTAATAGTCCGTATATTAAAATTCCATCGAGTCGTAGCACCTTGGGGAATTTTTCTCCCCACTATTGTATTTAGTACTTCTACTCGCTACGGTGAGTTATTGAAAATGCCGGAATGTCTTTCACATTTCCAAAAAACACACGCACTTGAGAATTTATGGAAGCGGCTTTAGACATAATTAGGTTTAATTGGTGTGCGTAACAGTGTACAAAATAAGCACAAGGATACTTTTGTCTAATTTTTGCTTGAACTCCTGCGTGTTGTCCACTCATTACCGCTGCTCCGTCGTAACTTTGCGAAATTAGCTTGTAAGGTGATTTTTCCACTAGAGGGTCTATAACACTTAAAATATTTTCCGAAAGAGTTTCAGCGTCACATTTTGTAGGTTTCAGGTATGTCCAAAAACGTTCGATCGGTTCACCATCGAGAATATATCTTAAAACTACCACTAAGTGAGTTTTTGCAGATACATCGGTTGTATCGTCTGCATAACTGCCAAAAATGAAGATTTGTTAATTTCTTTAATTATTTCTTCATGACATACTTTTAATATGCAGTCCAAAAGATCATTTTGTATTTCTTTAGACGTTCCTTTAAATACTAGAGCATTTTGTAGATGCTCGCTTAAAGTTACATCGAGCTCAGCAGAAAAGTTTATCAAACCACGAAATATCCCCGGGTTTTGAGAGGTTTCAGCTTCGTCATGTCCTCGCAGCGCCAGTTCAAAGGCCCCACAAAACTTTATGCAGTTTATAATTTTTGACAAAACGTATCTATTTTTTGTCACATTATCATTATGCTTTTGCACATTTATCCAATAAGCTGAATCTAGCTGCGCTTTAATATTAGTTGTCCCTAATAACGCTAATTCCATTGTATTATGTAGATGGCTTTTGGAGTTGTCGTGCTTTTTTATTTTTTCAGTTAAGTGCAGCAAATCTGTCACCCCTACCTCCGTCCATGCTTTATCACCGCCAAAAAGTAAACAAGGAAAACAAAATAACGCATGTTTTTTGTTGCACCCGCAAATCCAATTGTTTTTCGAATAAATGTCTCTATTAAATTGACGTTTATATGCTTTCCCGCGGCTAACACCTGCAGTCTCAAAAACAATATCGGGCAATGGCCTACCATTGTTTTTTAAATCAATTTTTTCTTCATAAGAGTATTTAAAAAATCGCTTCACATGAATTAAATTATAAACTAAATCCATTGTCATTATCAGAGTATATAAATATTAATAATTAGTACAATAAATCACTACACAAATTCACAAAACAGTATTTAAAATCTCAAATTAACACGAAATACGAAATAGGTAGGTACGATTTACGCCCGCCAACCCTATGAGTAAACATTCACCACTGATGCTGCCTTTGCTGGAAAAAATGCAGCTCACTGCCCGTGTAAAATCGCGCATTGCGAGCGTCAAGTGTGGATTGTCGCGGTAGGTGAGGGGGAGGACGGGTGTGCCGAGGCGGGCACAGACCTGCCTAGTGTGGCCCAGTTCAATGTACTGCGACGCGCTCGCGTGACGCGTAGAGACCCAGATAATTCATCTGGTTTACTACTCAATAGTGGACGGCGCGACGGGCAGAATGCGATTTTAAGGCAAGCACGACGGCTCGACACAGCGGACAGCGTCGGCGGGCGTGGGATGCGGTTTAGCTGCACCAACTAACCAAATTATTTATTTTATAAATTTTAGTAATTATTACGCCCCGAAAATATACAAATATCTAATTTTTTTGGCAGTTCTGCAGCACCTATACACCAGCCGCCTCTGAGAGATAAGATAACAACATAAAGAGATTTATTAATGTTAATACAATAATTAAATCAATCCATAAGTTAATACCACAATAGTGGAGGCATTGAAGCGTTTTGGGTCCGTTTTTTTGACTGTGCACCGAATTGCATGAAATTTTGGAATTAGGCTCATCTTACCCTGAACTTCAAAAGTGAAAATGTCCCGAACTGAGCCGGCACCCTGGGGAGGGCTTCCACCCCTTCTCGGTGGTGTACATTTTTTTTTCAAAAAAACCTCAGATATTGATAGAAGGCCTCATTTTAAGCAAAAAATAAAAAACTCAATACTTTTCAAGTTATTGGAAATTGAAAATTCGAAATTTTTTCACGTTTTTCATTGGTTTTTTGCAAATATCTCCAAAAATATGCATTTTAACAAAAATTTTATAATAAACAAAATTGTTGTAGATTAAAAAATGAACACATTGGTTTTTTATAAACTGTGCTAAGTGCAAAATTAAGCGAGATATTGAAGGTCAAAGCCTTTTTTTATTTTGCCTGAAATTTTATCGATGTGTTCAATGCCATCTAGCGGCGAGCAGATATATTTTATGCATTATATTGAAATAGGATTTTGTAGTGCTTGAAATAAGCTTTAAAATGAGCATTGTTAAAAGTCTTTTGCGCCTAAAATGAGTGAGCTGTAATGAAAAAAAGGGGAATATCTAATGATTTTTTTAAAAAATCGATGGGTTTCATAAGTGCCATTTCCACCAAAATTAAAATTAATCGTATTCCGTCTAGCATTAACTTTAGTATAAAGAGTTTGATGAATTCTAGCAGTTTGACTGCTTTAAAATACGTATTTTTCAAAAAAATGACGATTTTAGAAAAAAAGAATTTTTCGAATTTTTAAAAAAATCACCTTTTTTTCATAATATCTCAAAAATGATGAAAGATACGTGAAAAAGTGTGGTGATAAAAAATGTAGGTCTTTTTCTGATAAAAATTTGGGTTTTTTTTTATTTCTGCCACACAAAAATTGACGGATATATGATCGTTTAAAGAGCGCGCGGTAGCGCAATCACAGCCCCTCTCAAGCCCTTTGACCCTTCACCGTTTCAAAATAAAAGGTTTTTCACTATACATTGCAATGAAAAAAGTTGTAGCTCTTTAAATTACCTTTAAAATGCTTTTTTAGAAGTTGTGATAGGATCAAAATTGAAGGAGTTATGGTCCAAAAACTAATCGTATTTTTTTCTACCTATTAAACTGAAAATTTCGGAGTGTGAATTTTTGGAGCAAAGTGAAAGTACACAGTAATAGAGACCCAAAACTGTTGTCTTATGTATATATATATATACATATTATGGCACATATTTTGGAAACGTAGGCATGAATACATACCAACGTTCATATATGTATATATAACACATTTAACACGTTCAACGCCGCCGTCAACCAGTGGTTGACATCAGTAAACAGGCGCCCATGATAGTCATTTTCGAGAACGTGGAATAACATTTAATTCCTTTTTATTTCATCAAAAGTAATTTTTTTAAACAATTTTTTATCAAGGGGTTGATTTGAAGGGTCGAAAGAGGGTTGACAATTCGATAATTAAAATAGAGAACCTAAAATATCATTTACTCTATACTTAATCTTTTTATGGCAAACCAAATTAATTTTTTGTGATTTTTTCAATTTAGGGGTTGTACGCAAGGGTAGTAAGGTTTTCAAGGGGTTGGAAATGATTTTAATATGAAGTGATTGTGTTAGAAAATACTTTACAATTTCACCCCTTAATATTAGATGCGTTTTCTAGCGATAAAATGGCTCAATGTGAATTTTTCCATTAAGGGGTTGTTTTTACCCCTTAAAAATCATAGGCGCAGTTCGGGTCATTTTCACTTTTGAAGTTAATGGTAAGATGAGCTTAATTCCAAAATTTCATGCAAATCGGTGCACAGTAAAAGAAATCGGAGGTAAGACCCTATTTTAGGCTTCAATGCCTCCACTACAAGTTGAACATGAAAAACTAAACTTAAAACAATAATAAATAATCTAGAAAATATTTTGTTCGAAATGGCTTCCTGCTGCCTGCGGACAAGCACGGCACCTCCTAATTATGCAGTTAGTGGACGACCGACATTGAAGTGAGGTTAATTCTCGACATGCTTGGGTTATTCTTTCCCTTAGAGATTCCAGGTTATCAACTGGTACGTCATATACTTTTTGTTTATTCGCGCCCCATATGAAATAGTCCATGGCATTTAAGTCGGGGGAACGCGCAGGCCACTCTACAGGACCACCACGACCGATCCATCCACCGGGGAAATTAATATCAAGCCATCTTCTGGGTCCTCTGCCATAGTGGCCAGGACACCCATCCAGCTGAAACCAGCTACCCCTTTAGAGGTGTTTAAAGGAACATTTTCTAATAGATCGTGAAAATCGTTTTCAAGGAATGCCAAAAATAGTTCAGCATTTAGACGATGAGGGAGAAAGTACGGACCAATACAGTATCATCCAATACACCTAACCATACACTGCACTGAAATTCGTGTTGGAAATTATATTCCCTTACAGCCCGAGGATTCTCGTGCGACCAGATGTGGCTATTTCTTTGTTTTAACATCCCCTTTCTAGTGAAAGTTGCTTCATCTGTCCGCAATATTTTTGTCCTAAATGTGACATGATTTTCTGCGTGATTTAACACCCACTCGCAAAATATGGGTCTGCATCGTATATCTTGAGGCAATAGATAAAAGATGCTGTACACGCTGTATGTGATATGGATGACGACCGTCAGCTCTAAGGGTTCTCCAAATTGAACCTGATGAGATCCCTAACTCCCGATTAGATCTTCGAATGCTTGTAGATGGATTATAATCAAATTGGTTTAGGATTCTGTTAGTTCTACCTTCATTCTGAAGCGGAGAATTGTCCATCCTCATATGGTATAATATTGAAGGAGCCAGTCTCTCTTAAACGGATGAATGTTACAGAAAATGTTTTCTTTGCAGGTAAACGTCTACGTGGATAATTTCTTAAATACTCACGACAAGCAGCGGTGGCATTTCCATTGCAAAATGACGTATATACAAAAACTATATCAGCATATTCCATATTTGAATATATCGGCGGCATTCTTGTTTTATACTTTTATCAAAATTCTACTTGAAAGTACTACACTTCACTAGTCAATAATTTTCATTTATAAACTTCTTGTCATTGTTTGAAAGCAGCCTACTTAGCATATTTTCCTTACGAAACGGTTACAGATATGAGAAAATTCCAAGAGATAATATTTGTCCTAAATAGACTGTTACACTCAAAAATGGCACTATTTTTAATTTTTTTGCAGGGTCGTAATGCTTTTCTTTTAAATTAATTGCGTTGCCTACCCGTATCTCCGCCAATGGTGGTTCGCAATACTTGTTACTTAGTCATATTCTAACATATTATCTTGTCATATATTACACCAAATTTTACTTAAATACCTCCATCCGTTTCCGAGATATTAAGAAATATCAATATATCTTTTGGAAACTTTAACACCCTGTATCTCGAAAACGAAGCGTTTGCAGCCCTATGTTCATATAACATTTTTTGTTTATTTTTACCTGGACAATATGTCCTTAAAGTTTGTAAACATAATCCTGAAGCACCCTGTATACAGGTTTTCTATCAGTTCGCATTGATGTCCTGTAAGTCTCTGTTGGTAGTTAGTAGCTATAGTATGTATCTCTTCTGTTATGAATGGGATTTGTAGGTCCCTGCCGAGTGTTAGGTTAATAATATACCAAGGTGCGTTCACAATCGCACGAAGTGTTTTATTTTGGAACCTTTGTATGATTTTCAGGCGTGATGGTTTGGTGCATCCCCAAAGTTGGAGACCCTATGAACATACGGGTTTCAGTATTGCTTTATAAAGGGTCCGCCAATAAGCGCGCTCGATCTTTAAAATGAAATAAAGCAAGTTGTGTGAGAGGTATAAATGAAATTTATTTTTTGTTTGAAAGAGTATTCGAAGGCATTATGTATGGAAAATAATATCGGTCAAATGTCCACCTCGGCTTCGCTGGGTGGCGCGCATACCAGAAGTCCAATTTTCAATGACTCTGGCGCACAAATCGGGCTGTATTTCATCGATGGCGTGGCGTATGTTGACTTTGAGGGCATCAGTGTTTTGTGGTTGGTTTGCGTAGACCTGTGATTTAAGAAAACCCCACAAGAAATAGTCTAGTGGGGTTAAATCGCACGATCTCGGTGGCCAGTTGATGTCGCCTCCGCGCGAGATAACCATTCCTCCGAAGCGCTCGTGCAGAAGATCCATTGTGGCGCGCGCTGTGTGGCTCGTAGCGCCGTCCTGCTGAAACCACATATCCTCGACATCCATATTGTCGATTTCATGCCAGAAAAAGTTCGTTATCATGGATCTGTATCGTTCGCCGTTTACCGTGATGGACACACCATCGTCGTTCTCGAAGAAATACGGCCCGATGATGCCTCCGGCCCAAAATCCACACCAAACAGTTACCTTTGCTGGGTGCATTGCGACCTGGTGGACCTCCTGTGGATTGTTCTCGGCCCAATAACGGCAATTCTGCTTGTTGACATTCCCATTTAACCAAAAATGTGCCTCATCGCTGAAGATGATTTTGCGACCAAAATCGGGGTCGACTTCCAACTGCTCTAAAGCCCAATCAGCGAAGATACGGCGCTGTCTATGGTCGTTTATTTTGAGCTCTTGTGTCAGCTGGATCTTGTACGGATGCATGCCCAAATCCAGATGCAAGATTCGGCGAAGTGATGTTTCCGAAAGGCGGAGTTCCTGTGCGCGACGTGAAATTGACTGTCGCGGATTTTCACGCACACTATCGCGCACAGCGGCGACATTCTGGGCAGATCGGACGTTTCGACGACGCGTCGGTGTTGGCTGATTGTTCACCGAACCGGTTGCCTCGAATTTGTTAATCAAACGACGGATAGTCGACTCAGCAGGACGATCAATTGCACCGTAAAATTGGCGGAGCGCGCGGAACGTTGCTCGAACCGATGAATGATTTTCGTAATAAGTTTTAACGATTTGCACATGTTGCTCGCGGCTGAATTGGTTCATGGTGATTTGTGAAGATACACTGAATAATAACAACTACGTTTGCCAACTCTACCACAAACAACATGGCCGCCATGAGCTGTCAAAGATCGAGCGTCCCTATTGGCGGCCCTTAGGACTTTATTCTTGACTGATAGTTTGGATTTACGACCCATGAGCCAATACATCTGCCTGGATTTTAGGTCTAGTTGTCGTCGTTTTGTCTGTATGTGTTTGTGCCATGTGAGTTCGATCTAGATGCAATCCAAGGTGTTTAACGTCTTGTTGTACAACAGATACAGGGACTCCGTTGACTGTTACAGGCGGGCAGATGCTTGTGCGTGTGGTGAATGTTACTTGGACGGATTTAATCTGGTTTATTTTTATTCACCATCTGTTGTACCACTCGCTAAGTTCATCCAGGTGGATTTGTATGTTTTCTGTGGCTGTGTCGGGATTATCATGTGTAGATAAGATTGCAACGTCATCGGCGAAAGCTGCTATCATAGTGTTTTCCGTTTCGGGTAAATCGCTGGTATATATGAGGTACAGGAGTGGCCCTAGCACACTGCCCTGTGGAACACCAGATTTTATAGGAAATAAGTTAGAGATCGAATCATTGAACTTTAATGAAAAGTTTCTGTCAGTAAGGTATGATTTTAGGAGTACATAATAATTGTGATTTAGCATCATTTTCAGCTTGTATAGTAGACCTACGTGCCACACTTTATCAAATGCTTGTGAGACATCTAGAAATACTCCGTTGCAGATTCTCTTTTCCTCAATACTTTTAGTTATTTGATTTACTATCCTGTGGGCTTGGTGTATCGTTAACGTGTTTTCTCGAAATCCAAACTGGTAAGTGGGTAGTAGATTGGCTAGTTCGTGTTCTTCCTGTATTCTTTTGAGTAGCAGTCTTTCAAGTATTTTGTTAGGTGTTGCAGGAGGCTTATTGGTCGGTAGGATGTGACATTATGAGTTGTTTTTTCAGGTTTATGGACCATTATTATTTCTGCATACTTCCATAGGACGGGGAAGTAGCAGTGGCTTAGTATTTATTCTATTATAGATGGTTGTGAGGAGGACCACAGCTTTACGAGGTAACTTATTTAGGACTAGGCCGGTTATTAGGTCGTAACCTGGAGCTTTATGGTTGTTAAGCTTAGTTATTTCACCTTTAACTTCAGCTATACTTATGGGCTTTACTGGTGGAGACATTTGGCACGGCACATCTAGGAACTCCTCGATTTCATTGTCGATGTTTCCAGGTGCTGCAGCAGCAGGCTGAAAGACATTATATAAATGGTCTGCAAATAGATCGGCTTTTTCTTTATTGGAGCGGGCCCATTCGTCAGTAGGTTTCCTCATGGGTGCTACTGGAGGAGTTGGGCTTTTAAGCTTTTTGGTGACCTTCCATAGGCTGTGGTCATCAGCAGACAGGTTTTTGATATATGTTTCGAATGTGGAGTTTTGAGCCTCTTTAAGTGCAATAGAGACTTGTCTGGATAGTCTTATGTAGTAAAGTAGGTCGTCTGCATTATCTCTGACTTGCCGTTTCTCACCGATGAGTTGTCGGATGTACAAAGGTGTGTTGGTAATGTGCGCTGCTTTTTGTTCATCTCTTAGTGAAGCCTGCCATGCCGCTTGTTGTACTAAGGTGGTAAAGTATTGGGTTGCGGCATCTACGTCTTCTGTCTCTTTAATGCGCATATTTAAGGTGATGTTGTCATTGATGTAATCCTGAAATACTTCCCACTTGGTGTATCTAGATGTCAGCTTGGGTTGTATCTGTTTAGTTATGGCTATAGTGGCCATACTTAGAATGACAGGTGTGTGATCAGATGACAAGTCGTAGCTAGATTCTACCAAACAGTTTTGAGTCGGTATGCCATTTGAAATGAAGAAGTCCAGGAGGTCTGGTAGTTTCCTTGGATCTGTTGGCCAATATGTAGGCTCAGCATTGGTTAGGTGGGTATAGTTTTTATTCGATAAAACTCTTAGAAGATTAAGTGATAAGTCGTAATCGCCTCCTATAATAAATAGGTTTCCAAGGGTTTCGAGGAAACGTTTATATTCGTCGGAAGTTATGGCATGACGTGGAGGGGAGTATATAGAAGTTGCATTGAAGTTTTTACTTATGATCGCTGCTCCGCCGTGCGCTGTGCCATCTGGGTGGGTGGTGCTATACGTAGAGTACTGTGGTATTGAGAAGAAGGGTCAGTAAAATGGGTTTCAGATACTAGTAGAACGTCAATTTTGTTTATATCTAAAAAGGTTATTACTTCTTGTTTGTGGCTTGGAAGCCCATTGGCGTTCCACGTAGCTATCCTAATTATCTTAGCGAATTTTACGGATTAATTTTGTAAATGACAGTAGTGAGAAGATTTAGTATCATGCTGTTTTGATTAAGTAATTGGGTAAACATGTTTTTGAATTCGTTAAGAAATATAGACAGCTGCTCTCCTATGTCTGCTGGTGCTTCATCAGTTGTACGATGCCTGTTTTGTGTGATTTGTGCATAACTTATGCTGCGGTTATCTGGTGTGATTACTTGCGGGGGTGGAGTTGGATCAGTTAGTTGTTGTTGTCTAGCAGGAGGTCGTCTTTGGTTAATTCTTTGGGATATTAAGTCTTTGTAGACATTACAACCCTTATAATTTGCTGGATGGTTACTTTGACATAATGCGCATTTCGCGGGACTGTTTCTTGGTTTCTGGCAGATTTTCGTGTCGTGTGAACTACCACACTTGACACAGGTGTACGGTTTGTTGCAGTATGCAGCATGAATTGGATTATACCGTGTTTCTTCCTACGGACTTCGACTGTTATTTTAGTGTTGTATATAAACTGTTTATCGTAAATTTTGTTGTTGTTTGGTTGCGGTTCAAGGTCAACATAGAACATAGAAAGAGGTTCTTTTGTCAATCTATGTTTAATATTCATAACGTTACGCAGCTTGTGGCCAGTTTTTGTAAGCTCCGCTTTGATTTCTTCTATTGGGACTGAGTGATGTAGGTTTCTGATTACCACTCTGTATGCACGGTCGTCTTTCACTTGATAGATATGATGTATTATATTGTCCTCTTTCATATGTCTTACTAGTTTTCTGTAGGTTTCTACAGTATGGGCATTGACTTTAATGGTTTGATTGGCTAAGGCTTTGGTTTGGTATGTTCCATCAGCTGTTACTGTTGCCAGGTTGACAATCATGGCTTTGTAGTTTTTGACTCCGTGCATAAATATTTGGGCATGATTGGCTCAGTGTGGGGGTTATCACCTGCGTGCATATCATTCGATTCCAGGGGATTGAATCGATTTTGTATATTAACTAGGGGTGAAGTGGTGATCGATTGGTGGATGGTCTGTTTCAGGTTTCGTTTTCGTTTTTTTACTAGCTGCCAGTCATGTTTTTGGGGTGCCATTTCTTCAGCATTACTGTCACCACTGTCGTCGTTATCGTCATCGTCGTATGTGCAAGCACCGATGATGGATCTTGTAGTGTTTGAAGATTTAGGTATGGTATCAAATGTACTTACATTTTGGCTAGTTGACGGATACTGTTGGATGTTGTTTTGGCTGATTGTTTGGCTTCTTGGAAAGACCCCATTTGTTACTTCAAACTTCTAAAATCTGTTATGCTATCGTGTTAAAACATATTGAACATACATGATAATCGAAAAATTTATTTGAATATGTTTTTTCGTTTATTCTTATATCTTAAATTCTAGGGTAACCCTGCCCACCTCGAGGAGCCGCCACTGCTTATGGGCATTGAAAATTATCGCAAAACAAGTCTTTCTTGACATACTCGGAATCCCATATACATAAACCCTTTTTTTGTGGTGAAAAACAGGGATATTGGGCACTATTAAAAACTTACATATCAATGAAATTCGTGAGAAAAGTGATATATTCAGGTTTCTCAAAATCGCGCGGAACCGTTACAGATGTGTACAGATAAATGTATAGGGACAAAAAAGTGTACCATTCACAAGAGATTTCAGACAAAAAAATCCAAATCGGACCTTTAGGAGCTGAGATACAAAAACAATGTTCTACACGGATTTCCAAGTGGCTCCCTATCTGGAATGTTATCTTATAGCATCAAATATTACCGCAGAAAGTAGCACATTCCAATCAAAAAGTGCAGCTTTTTTTTTTGACGTACCCAACGTACTAATATGAAGATATGTTTGGAACAAGTATAAATAGTAAACTAGGCAATTGTTATACTATGAAGGTGAGTATTGTCATAAATCTTATGGCACATGAAAGTGTAACGAAGTGGAAATATTTTTCCACTAGTTACGTAAAATTGTACTGTCATTGCTATATTGTTTAAATTATTAAGCTAAGTAGGAATATATTTTCGTTTTTATAAGTTGCTATTGGCCGTATGAGTCCGTTTCTTTTTCGACAGGCATTGTTATTTTATTTTCAATTCAGTTCTGCTTACAACGTACATACAAATAAATATTTTCTGGGAAATCTCGCGTACGAAATACGATTTCCAATACCAAGAAAACTATCCGCAGGCCGGCTCGATACCATCGAGCGCGCGCCGGAACGATATCGAACACACATGATAACGCTTCGGAAATTCATGGTAGTGAGTCGGTCCCCACCGCGCCGAAAGATTTAATAAAACTAGAGCTCCCACACTGAAACATCAGTCTGTGTCCAAGACTCCCAGCAGTAAGAAGCCCCAACAGCAGCAGCTCCGCCTACCTGAACCGTCTAGTAGTTCCAGCCGTAATCCGAGACCAGAAAAAAGCCATATACACGCAGTACAGGACTCAGGAAGGACGACATCCAGAAGCCATACCAGACTGGAGTGAGTACGCGATTTCCTTCGAGTACGTGGTTTCTACCAACAACCGGTCGCAAGGCCTTCTTGTTGGTAGCTGCTGACAACCGGCCGAAAGGCCTTCTCGTCATCGTCCCCAGTTGGCAACCGGTCGAAAGGCCTTCTTGCCAACACCCCAGTTGACAACCGGTCGAAAGGCCTTCTTGTCAACTCCCCAGTTGACAACCGGTCGAAAGGCCTTCTTGTCAACAAATACGCTTCTATTATACACGCCGACATTAGTAAAGGTGCACTTCAATCTAACAGTACTCGCTCGCTCACTTTAACTGGCATGGTAAGTCAAATCATTTAAATGACCATTTCCGATTAACACCTGAGTTCTCGAACATTCGATCGGTCCGCATGCTTACACTGTTGCCTCTTCCCTCGAACTGTATTTGTAACCTGCCTGTCTGATAACCGCTCACCGCTTAAACTTACGCCACAAGCCCATTGTACCATAGTTATTCATTATCATCCAGTAGTATTTTCTCATACCACGCTTTCCTCGCGCTACGCTAACTCCATCGCATACTCCCGCTTAATCATTAACCATGTATGACGTAGGCAGACTGAATAACCCGTAGATAGTAGTGTAGATTGTTTGTTAGACAAGGATAGAAATACAAATAGATGTCCTGAAGAATGATAATAAACTTGTTGTAACCATATACCTGTGTATTACTGTAGATAAGGTATATATATATATATATATATATATATATATATATATATATATATATATATATATATATATATATATATATATATATATATATATATATATATATATATATATATATATATATATATATATATATATATATATATATATATATATATATATATATATATATATATATATATATATATATATATGTATATATATATATATATATATATATATATATATATATATATATATATATATATATATATATATATATATATATATATATATATATATATATATATATATATATATATATATATATATATATATATAAGTCACGTGGCCCCTGGTTTACTGCCTGTCTCCACTCGCAGCTACCCGTGGCCGTTACAGAACTGCCTGTAAGGAAAAGTGGTCTGTCTACACTATAAACAGACAGTGGCGCTCGAATAAAACCTCAGAGCGTCACAAAAGTGTCATTATAACTTTTTCCTGTCAAAGAGAAGAAAGTGTAAATGGCTTTAAGTACATAAATCGCACATCAATCACTCTGAAGAGTTCCAGAAGAACAAAAAATATACCAAGCAATATACCAAGTTCTGCAATATACCAAGTGTTACATTCACCATGTCACATTTAGCTAATTTCAAACTGCGAAACCTTTTTCTTTACATGGAACGCCCTGTATTTTTTAATGCCCAGTTATGTAAAATGAAATTATCTTTTGCAATTTTCATTCCAGCGAACAGATTTACCAGAATTTTGCTTAAAAATTAGCCTTGTACTTGAAGAATTAACCGGAATTGAATTAATTAAAATTGCAAACATCTCAAAAACTGCTAACTTTAGCCCCAGACCAAAAGAAAGATGATTTAATTTCACATTACTGGGCATGAAGCAAAAATGTAGGGTGCTCCATTTGTGAAAAAAAAGTTTTTGCAGTTTGAAATTAGTTAAATGTGGCATGGAAAATGTAACACTTGGTATATTATTTTAGATTCTATTTTAATTGAGGAACTTAGAACACTCTATGTTCTTACGCTGTGTCACGAATTAAATTTAGATATACCATATGAAAAAAGTTATAAAGCTCTTTCCAGATCTTTCCACATGTCATTTTTTTCTCAAAATGGGAAATATCTCCGAGACCTGAGGCTTTAGTGGGACACATGTTTTTGACTCAAAATATTTGCTTGGGAATCAACATATTGCAATTATTTTGGAGCAATATATCGATATAATTTTGTTGCACTACTTACCTGAAGGCCAACCACATGTCGATGCACATAACATTCATCCAGAAGAATGATACCATAAAGAAAAATATGGTTGAATATCCTGTAACAAAAATAAATACTATAAAACGCAATAATTATTGTTTAATGGTAATCAGACAAAACATTTCATATTTTAGCAAACGTTTGATAAAAAAAAAAGAGAAAAAAACTAATGGTGTTATTTAATGTTAATTATAATAACATTTATTTGCATAATAGCAACCTATACAAGTAATATAAAAACTACGTAAAATTACAATAACAAAAGTAAATAATACTCGATAAGGGTACTGGATAGGGCTGGAACCTTTGATGTAACTATAACACTCGGAGTAGTTTCCACAAACACCAAAACACTTTCACTTCGCTCGACGCGTTTCGCCAACCAAGTTTGCATCAATCGGAGACGATTAAAACTAATGCTAAAGAAATGATAAAGAAGAACTTGACCTAAACAAGGGTTTGAACTTTGCTGTAGTCCCTTCTGATGAGATTTTGGATGATGTCGTGGCAGGGATTGAAAGTTCAATTCAATATCTGCCTGATTCATCCAAGGGTCTTGTCAGAGTGGCTTGCAGGAACCAAATTTCTAAAAATATAATGAATAACGTAGACAATAGAAAGTCATGCTCAAAGAATCCTAGAAATACTATCAAAAGATTGCGCGAGAAAGACTGTTGTTTTTATTTAAAAGCAGATAAAGGTAATAAGGTTGTTATTTTAGATAAAGAGGACTATTATGAACGGGTAAACAACCTAATTAGTAATGGTCCTTATGAAGAACTTACTAGAAACCTTTTACCAAAAGTGACCACTGAAATAAAAAATATCCTCAAATCATGTAACAACCTTATTACTCCACATGTTAAGAATGGGTTACGTGTATCTAACCCTACTGTAGCGGGTAAGTCTCTTAAGATGGACACCCCCTTGGAAGGGCGAAAAATAAAAACAGGAGAAGACACAGAACTCAACGCGTTATTATATTTTGCTGAAAATCCCTCCAAATCATGCTATGCCGCAGCAATAGAATTGGATCTATCACAAAGAAGTGTGATAAAAATATTACATCGCCATAATTTTAAACCATATAGTATTTTGCCCGTTCAATATTTAGACGACAACAGCCTTCAAGACAGGTTAACCTTCTGCAGACATAGTTGATAGAATAGAGGAAGATGATGAGTTTCTAAGTCATGTCTTTTGGACTGACGAAAGCAGTTTTTCTACTGCGGGAATTTTTAACAGAAAAAATGCACATTACTGGGCAGCGGAAAATCCACATATTGTAAAAAAAAATAAAAAAAACAAGGATACCAAACTGTAAACGTGTGGTGTGGCATTCACAAGGATGTTATTGTAGGTCCTGTATGTATAAATGGGCCCTTAAATGCACAACGTTATGTGGATATTCTTCAACATCCAGTTGAAAATTATTTAGATAATATTAATTTAGTGGACCACAGATCTGTTATTTGGCAGCAGGATGGAGCACACTCTGCAAGGAACGTCACCGAATACCTAAACAGAAAATATCCTATTTGGATAGGAAGGCACGGTGTTATACATTGGCCCGCTAAAAGTCCGGACTTAACACCTATGGATTTTTTTCTCTGGGGGTACGATAAAACAAGATATATACGAAACTGGGGTTTTTAATAATATGAATGAGTTAAAAGAATGCATACGTGTAAAAATTGAGGAATTAAACCAAAAAGGTGATATATTTCAAAGGGTGAGAAGCAATTTTATAAAGCGATGCCAAATGTGTATTCAGAATAGTGGTGGTTACGTGGAAAATATTTAATTACGTTACGTGTAAATAAATAAAATTGTGTTACTCTATTGTGTTACTGTATTAATATTGACTTTTATTTGTTTTTATTAGGCTTATGTTGTTTATTGTTATTACTCGTTACTGTTATTGTTACCTATATATTATTTATTTATTATCTCAATAAATGGCATTGTTTCCAGAGGTATCTTGATATGTTTTTTGTTTTATAATTGACACCCGTAATGTGATAAGTTTTTAGTAATATCTCACGAACAGGTAGACTGATTATATAACAATTATTTTTTTATTCAGAAAATTAAGGACATTATTTTGGTATAAAATATACGGGGTGTTCTATTTAAAAAAATCATGTTTTATTTTCCACCCTGTATATCTTACGAGATTTTTAATATCCGTGCTAAGATTATAAAAATTCATCAAAAACCGCGTCCACCCCTTTTGAATGAGTTAAATCGGCAAAGGATAAGTGAGGTAAGGGGGGTCTCAATCTTAAGAGACTTACCCTGTACCTAGATTGTATTGTCTACCAAAAATTCATAATCCAAGTCGGTGCGTCCAATAGTATCGTCTATTGGATCTCCGCCTTACCACTTACCATTAAAATGGTTGACTAAGGAATTTGAAAGTTTGCCCATTGCACAGCCTAGTTTTTCAGTTAAAAATTCGAATGATTTCATTGATAAGGTCAAAAATATTCAATTGCAAGAGGGTGACATTTTGATTTCCTTTGATGTTTGTTCATTATTTCCGAGTGTACCAATTCCACAGACCTTGGACTATCTTGAGGATTTACTCGAATTAAACAACTATAGAAAAGAAGTAATAGAAGAATATATAAACCTTACAAAACTTTGTATAAAACAAAATTGCTTCCGTTTCAATGACATGAACAACATGAAAGAATCGCAATGGGTAACTGTTTACCGCCTTTCATTGCTGATGTCTTCATGAGTCGATTTGAAACTGAAGCAAAAGAAGAATTCGAGTATTTTCCTAGGATTTGGCTGAGGTATATGGATGACATTTTTGCCGTGTTTGACACTAAGATTGCAGATGTAGAAAACTTAATTTCCAAATTAAATAGTCGTTTCACTTCTGTAAAGTTTACATATGAACTAGGAAATAATGGAAAACTTCTCTTTTAGATGTATTAGTAATTAAAAATAGTGACAATAGGTTAGAATTTGATATATATATATAGAAAAGATACCAGTACGATCAGATATATCCCTAATGACTCTCACCACTGCTATCAACATAAAATGGCAAGTTTTAATATTCTTGTTTATCGCTTACTAAGTTTCCCTCTCAGTAATGAGAGGTTTGAAAGAGAAAAAGTATTAATTAAAGATATAGCTAACTGTGAGTAATGGTTATCCTAGAGATATAGTTGAAAAACTAATTAGGAAGCGTAAATTTAAGGACACACTTCGTAATTCTACGACCTTTTAAAAGGATATAGAGACTCCAAAATATGTATCCATCCCGTACGAACCCCGGTTTACTCGTGGTTTGAGTAAGGTCTTCAAAAACGTGAGTATAACGTGAGTATATAAAATTGTTCCAAATGAAAGGTCTGGGATTTACGAAATTAGTTGTAATGATTGTGATCGAAAATATGATGGACAAACGAGACGATCAATTAACACCAGATTTAAAGAGCATATGGCTCATCTAAAATATGGAAGAACAGATAAGTCTAGTGTTGCACAACATGCTTTTGACAACAATCATAGAATAGATATTAGTAATTTAAGATTAGTTAGAAATGTGACCAATCATAGACAGTTGGATGCATTACGCGTTGCTTAGCAACCGATCATTGAAGCGTGATTAGTCACGCGTAAATTTCACGGTGATATAATTAGTGACGTCACCATGAAAATAGTATAAATATGGTAGATTTTCTAGTTTAAGATTAGTTTTAATCGTCTCCGGATGATGCCAACTTGGTTGGCGAAACGCGCGTCGAGCGAAGTGAAAGTGTTTTGGTGTTTGTGGAAACTACTCCGAGTGTTACTCGATAAGGGTGCAAGACTCTTGTGTCGACAAAATTATAAAGGCAAATATCGTCGTACACAAACAAATGTCTCAAACTGAACAAGAGCGAACCTGTTATAAAAAAAATTACCATGCGATAGAAGTGAAAACTTCTAATTTTCGAATTTTAAAATATATACTGTAACCGTCCGCCCGTATTACCACAACCCGCACCGCACCGCGTTAATACAGTTTTCACTTGCTAAAATGCTAGAACATACCTGAGTACGAAATAGTATCGCTATTGGTAAGACGCAGCAAGCTTAAATCTTGTGATCTTAAACACACATTATTTCTTATATTTATGAATAACGTCTTATACATACACAGCAAATTCTGTCACATTTACATAGTTACACACATGATGATATTAAATTACGTTCAATTAAAAATGATAATTTATTCTCAGTGTTTTAAAACAACCGTCCGCCCGTACATCGCACCCGTTGATACACGTTGACCGTATACGCCCGTGACACAAATGCAAAATGCCTACTCATAGGTAGTAAGTACTGCGACGGACCATCACTTCGGCAGTCGATTCAATCCAATCCAATTCAATTCAATTCAATTCGATACAGAGAGGAAAACAATTGAACGTAACCCGAGCAGACGGAACCTCCTGATATATTGTCCTTGTCCTGGCACATTGCTTTGTGAGGTGGTTCTTGCTCCACTTCCGGCATCTCGGCTCCCCGTGGCAGCTGGAGGTGGCTCGCCCCCATCTCTGGCAGCGGTGGCACTGGATAATGATTTTGTTATTTATATGGCGCGCCCATCGGACGGCATTGTACTCGATGATCTTCACTGTTTTTTATAGATGTTTCACTGTTACACTACTGACGGTTACTACCATATAACTGTTGTATTTTGTACCGCTCATCTTGTATATTGCTGTTATCTTCAACTGGTAGCCTTGTTATATTTAGTACTTATACCCGTCTTGCGTTGGAGTCCTCGCAGAACGAATGTGTGGGTCTTTCTTTTGAGGGTGAATGCATGATATGCTTGATTGCCTTGCTTAAAAGTTTCCATGGATATGTGCCAGTCTTCTAACGTTTCAGTATATAAAATGGTCGTATTGATTGCTTGTTTCCAGTGGAATTTGCATTTCAGGTTGATTTTGAAGAATTCGGTCATCCGCTTGTGGTTGTCGAGGGCCCCATGAACAATGATTGGGGGCGGTTTGACTTCTTTTGGTTCGATTTCTCCTTCCCCGGGCTCCGTATATTTGCTAGCTTGGCCGGTGGTATTCAAGAACCGTAAACTAGAGAAGGATAGTTTATTCCCATAAGACCCTGTGTTAGCCTTGTAAACGACGTGTGTGACGTCACCCACTGACCAAAAACCGTTCATTAGCGTGAATGCATGATATTCTTGATTGCCTTGCTTAAAAGTTTCCATGGATATGTGCCAGTCTTCTAACGTTTCAGTATATAAAATGGTCGTATTGATTGCTTGTTTCCAGTGGAATTTGCATTTCAGGTTGATTTTGAAGAATTCGGTCATCCGCTTGTGGTTGTCGAGGGCCCCATGAACAATGATTGGGGGCGGTTTGACTTCTTTTGGTTCGATTTCTCCTTCCCCGGGCTCCGTATATTTGCTAGCTTGGCCGGTGGTATTCAAGAACCGTAAACTAGAGAAGGATAGTTTATTCCCATAAGACCCTGTGTTAGCCTTGTAAACGACGTGTGTGACGTCACCCACTGACCAAAAACCGTTCATTAGCTGTCAAGCTGTGCAAATAGTTCGTGTTTTAATTAAGTTTCCTGGCTTTTAATTAATCGTTGTGATTTTGTGTGTTATGTATATTAATTTTGTGATTTCTGTGTGACTGTATGTACTTTTTTTATTGGGCTATAGACACTATTATACGAGCCCCTTCCCATTTCAGTTGGCCCACCTAGGGATTAGTCAGAAATTTCATCTTATGGAGCAAAAGTAGAAGAAGAAATATACGACACGACCTTCCAAATTTATTTATTCTTTTGACAACTTCTTTTAACCACAAAAATACATCTTAGGTGACTGAGACTGATAACTAACACAGAATAAGAATAAAAAGAAATAAATGTGAACAAATACGTTAAATTAACAAAACAACAATTTTATAATTTTCCACTGGGTAACATCACCTTTATTTTTTATTACAGCCGAAATTCGTTGGGGCATAGTATTAACCAGCCTTGGCATAATTCTGGTGTAAAAGAATCCCATATTTCCTGAAGCCTTTGCTTCAGTTCAGGGATTGTTCGAGCAGGGTATTTCCGTAGCACCTTTTTCATCTCGTGCCACAAAGTTTCAATGGGTGATAGATCCGGACTACTAGGAACTCATTCCAAAAGTGGTATACCATAGTCCTCCATCCATTTTAAACTTCGTTTTGAGGTGTGGCATGCTGCGCCGTCCTGCTGAAACATAAATTCTTGGCCTGATGTCAAACACTCTTCCATGACCGGTAAAAGTGATTTTTCTAAAATAGCCAAATATTTGTTTGTATCCACGTTTCCGACAATAAAATGGAGTTTTCCTACTCCTTTTGATGACATGCTTCCCCACACCATGACGGATGCAGGAAATTTTACTTTTCTTTTAAGACAGTCAGCATGGAATGCTTAATTTTTTTTGCGAATAACTCTACTTCGACTATCTCCAACACAAACTTCGAATCGGGCCTCATCGCTCCATTGTATTGCACGCCATTGCTGAGATGTCCAATCCTTATGTTCTTTTGCCCATCTTACCCTATTTTTCTTCTGCCGTGGTGTTAAAAGTGGCTTTTCTTTGGCCTAATGCAAAATTGTCATTGTTGATCTTGAAATACGTCTTCCAACGGCATCACTCCACAGAACACTTAACTCGAGGTACGTGGCACCTCTGTTTTTCTGGATAATTCTTCTTAACGCTCTTCTATCACAATCTGTAATCTTGCTTTTGTTTACATATCGGGGCTTTGCAGCGGCTGAACTCGTCTTTTTATATCTTCTAACTATATTTCTTACACTATACCGCGATAATTCTAATAAATTTGCAATTTCCGAGTTTGACTTCCCACAACTGAAAAATTTAATAATAAGTGAACGTCATCCATAACCTTTCCTCTGCCCATTTTTAAAGAACACAACTACTTTGAAGCTGTATCAAATGACTTCTGACAGCTATGAGTATTAGCAATAATTGTTTAATTGTTGTGGCGTCTGTTTTCCAAGGCCACCCTCGAATTGTAGGCTTACTTTGTAATGAATAAAAAAACGGGTTGATGCAAGTACGGCTTGCAACATTTTGCTTGTTTGTTACACATTTGAGTGAAGACCAATAAAGTTGGGTGTTTTCTACTGCATAAGATTAAATATGCCCTATTAATTACTTTGAGACCTAAACACAGCTTGTAGTATTTATTATGTTTTGATGCTGACCAAAAAACTAAGATTTCAATGGGTGGGCCAACTGATATGGGAAGGGGCTCATAGACATTTTTTATTGATATTTCGTAAAGAGTTCAAAATACATTGCCAGTGATTGTAAGTTTTCTCGTAAATATTTTTTTTTTTTTTGTATACAAACACCAATGGCATTTACTATAATTACAATCTGATCTGAACTTAGATCAATGAGTAATATTTTTCTAACCTAATTTACTACTGCTACAAAACTTATATCTAAGGACTTACTCACTAGTGTTCCTTATATTTTTCTAATACTTAATTACACTAATATTAATGTGTACACAGACACTGTTCTCTGCTTTTGCACTAACACAAAATTATACTAGCTCGAAGGGTTTGATCCTCCTGAGCCTTCGAATCTGGTTTGTATTGTCGAGGAGCTGGATGACTTCGACATTGACGTGACGATGAAGTCGCTGTTCGTGACTTTTGGCGAATTCGCTGATGGTCTGGATAACGGTGTCCATTCCCATGTCCCTATGGAGGTCACTATTTCTGCAATACCAGGGGGCATTAACAATGCTCCTTAACACTTTGTTTTGGAATCGCTGGATTATATCTAAATTGCTCTTACTGGCACAACCCCACAGCTGGATGCCATATGTTCATACGGGCTTGAGAATTTGCTTGTACAAAAGTACTTTGTTATATATTGACAGTGTGGAATTTCGTCCAAGCAGCCAATACATTTTTTTAATCTGATATCTAATTCTTCGTTTTTCTTTTTGACATGTGCTCTCCAGCGTAGCTAAGCGTCCAGTGTTATACCCAAAAATTTTGCTGTATCAGCATATGGTACTTGGATATTGTTTATGCTAACATTTATTTATCTCATTTAGTTTAATTCTCCATTGCTTAGTCCAGGTGTTGATTTTGTTAACTGATTTTTGCAGATTTATTGCCGCTTCTTGGTGATCCTTTCCCACAGCCATTATAGCAGTGTCATCAGCAAAGGTGGCTATCGTGTCATATTCTAATTCAGGAATATCACTGGTGTATAGTAGATAAAGGACTTGCCCTAATACACTCCCTTGTGGTACTCCCGCCTTGATTTCTTTAAGTTCAGAATAAGCGTATTCCTGCTTAATTCTAAAAGTTCTATCTGAAATATAAGACTTCATTAATTGTGAGAACTGATTCGGCAGGAGCTTGCTTAATTTATACTGCAGTCCCTCATGCCATACTTTATCAAAAAAATCAAACTTCTCTTTCCTCCAGCGACTTTTCAATTACATCTGTGATCCTATGGACCTGATCTATAGTAGACCATCCAAACTGATGGTCTGGAATTATGTGTTTGTCTTCAATGATTGGTTTTAATCTTTTAAGAAATATTCTTTCGAACAGTTTTGATATTACAGGGAGCAAGGAGATTGGCCTGTAGGACGAAGCTTCATTTGGTGGTTTTCCGGGTTTCAGGATCATTATCATTTCTGCTACTTTCCATGTCTTCGGTACATATTTTAATCTAAAAGATGCATTAATAATATAGGTAAGTTTTACAATGGCTTTACGTGGGAGATGTTTTAGAATTTCCCCCGTAATTAGGTCAAATCCTGGGGCTTTTTTCGGGTTAATGTTTTCTTTAATTATTTTGCTATTTCTTTCGGATTGCACCTTCTTCCTGGATAAGATTATCCCAGTCAATAGTGTTTTCTCCCTCATTCGGCTGGAGAGTCTCTTCAAGATATTCAGCGTACCTGTTTTTTTTTGCTTTTTGCATATTACTCTTTGCCCACGTACCATCTGTATTTTTAATTGGTTCTGCTGTATTGGTCTCTTTAGTCTCTTGGTAGCTCTCCAAAGTGAATAGTCAGTTGACAGTTCACTTAGGTAGTCAGTAATAGACTTATTTTTGATTTTTTTAATCTCACTTTTGAGTTGTTGTGTGGCATTATTTAATATGGTTTTATCGGCTGGTGATCTAGATTGATGCCAGATTCTTCTGAGCCTTCTTTTCTCGGAAATAAGAGCTCTGATTTCTTTGGGGTAGTTGTTACTTTTAATTCTTGGAGTAATATCTGGAGTATTATCCCATGCAGCTTGTTGGATAACATTAACAAATGATTCTGTTTCATTATCTAGTTGTTCTTCATTTCTTAGAGGCACTGACAAATTGATACTCTCTTCAAGTTCTAATCTGAAGCTTTTCCAATCTGTTAGTTTATTTACTAATCTATGGGCTAATTCACTTTGTATAATGCTGTCACTGAGCGTAAGTAATATGGGAGAATGGTCAGAGTTCAAATCCCAAGCTTCTTCCACATGTATATAGTTTACTGATACATTTCGAGTTATGAAAAAATCAATTAGATCTGGGATTTTGTTGGGGTCTGTAGGCCAATATGTTGGCTTGCCAGTTGATAATGTTTCGCACTTTAGTTGATTGGCTGCTTGTAGAAGTTCTTTTCCTTTTGTGTTCGTTAACCTAGATCCCCATTGGACATGTTTGGCATTGAAATCGCCACCTATGATGAATCTATGTCCGTGACTATTTAGAAATCCTACATATTGTTCTTTTTTGAGAGCATGTCTAGGCGGGCAGTAAACTGCAGCGACAATGATCTCATAAGTTTTGGTTTTTACCTTTACAGAGGCAGCTTGAAACTGTTCTGTTTTATACCCGGTTTCTTGATGATGCTTAATTGAATCCTTAATTACGATAGCACTACCACCTTTGGCTGCATTTGCTGGATGTATGGTATGATATGTTTTATATCCCTTAAATTTAATGAATGATTCATTAGTAAAATGAGTCTCCGAAATAAGGCATATGTCAATGTTCTCTATATCTAGGACTGCTTGCAATTCTTGTTGGTGTTGTAAGAGTCCATTGGCATTCCACTCCATAATCCTAAGGCTACTTAACATTACGAGTTTTTGGAATAGCTCCTTTAGCGCTATGTTCAAGTCTGCTAATACGTTCATCCATTTGTGTTAATTTCTCCATAATTTGTTGGAGAGAGTTTTGTATGAATACATTTTGGTCATTTTGTTTAGTGTCATTTGTATTAATACTCAATTCAGGCTTACCAGTAACTGCTTGAATGTACGCTTTTTGTCCTGCACTTATATTCTTTGGAACTTGTTGGTTATTCCTCTGTGGCTGCTTAGGAGGAACTGGTTTCTTAGTGCGCCTATTTTTTAATTTTTGCACTTCTTTTGCAACCATGCATCCTCTGTAGTTAGCTGGATGCCCTTCACCACAATGAACACATATTGGTTTTTCATTCTTTGGTTTTTCACACTCCATTGTTAGGTGCTTGCCAGTACATCTGACGCAGCGTGGTTCCATGGCACAGTATTTTTGCGTGTGTCCATATGGGACACACGCTGGACTTTCTTAATGGCAGAATTTCAACTCTAACCCCTAGTATATCAGTTATTCCGTAGATTTTGTCAATACTCTCGTCATGTCTGAATGAGAGCATGAACATGTTAAGTGGTTGTTTTGTTTTATATTTTAATTTGGGAGTGGCTTCAATAAGTTTGTAGCCACGTTTTCTCATTTCCTGGACTATTTTTTCTGGTTCTATGGAATGATACAGTTTGTTAGCCATAACTTTAATTGGCCTATTTTGCTTATTCTCGTAGAAGTGCCAAGTGTACTCTTTTTCGGTTAACATTGCAGTAAGCATTTTATAATTTGTCTCATCCTGTAGATTAATTTTAATATTTTTGTCATGAATGACTTTAATCTGAGCGCCAGGAAGTTGGCACACGGTAGCATGGAGTTCATTAAAATTATTTATATTGTCCACTATGATAGGCGTAGGCGCTTGTATTTTTTTAGGCTTCTCTACGTTAGGCCTATTGGTTTGTTGTTGTGGTGGTGTAAGCGAAGTATCCATTTTTCTTTTCTTCCAATTTTTTGCACGAATCCACCCTGTTTCACGTGCTAACTCCTCTTCATCAGTATTGTATTAAACTCATTTTTTCTTCGGTGTTGTTAGGCATTTTCTTTTCTATCTCTGAATATTTTTTGTTCAGTTCTTCATACATTTTATGCATTTTATCTAATTGGAATTGTAGTTGGTCCACCTTGTATGTGGCATTTTTATTTTCTTGCTCGGCTGTTTTCCAGCTGTTATGTAGTTCATCGATTTTTGCTTGGAGATTATTGCATTGAGCAATTCTCGCTTGCAAACCATTCCAGAGAAGCAACTCATTTTCCGTAGTAGGGGTAAATCTATTTAATAGGGCAACTTTTTGAGCCCCCGTATATAAGGCAGGTTCCATACTAGCCGATGTCTTAGCAGATTGAGCAAGGCTGAGTAGACTATCCTCTTGATGCCCAATTGTTTCCATTTGTTCACCTTTTTTACCGATTACAGAAGATGATTCTAACTCATCGCGTAAGGGGGGAGTGAATATTTGTTTTACAGGAGACCTATCAAGTTGCCTGCTTTTTTCAAATGGGTTTTTATTTTGTTGACCTCCTTTATTCGATTTAAACATTTATATTAGTTGCACTATTGCACTTTTTCACGGCTGGCGGTATCAAGGTCATGATAATATGACCTACTGTAAAAAACTGCTGATTGTGTTTACGTTTCACTGTTGTTTTTTATACACACATGGAGCTCGACACACGTCTATACTCTACGGGATACAAACAACAACTCGTAAATAATTACGGATATAAATATTACTATTCTTTAATATTTCTGGTGGCTGTAGCTATACATACAACATGCATGGAAGAAGGTGATCAGTATATGGCTGTAATAATAGCAGAGTGGTGACAAAAGTCACTAATATAGATACTGTCTACCATTCATTTCCGACAGGAAAAGACTTTGTTCCAAAAACTATTCTGGGGCAAAGGATGTTGTAAACGCGAGGACAAATTTAATCCAACTACAGGGGCCATTTGTTCAGATCAATTTAATAAAAATATTATGAAAGGGACTTACAAAATGAGCTTTTAGGCCTAATATTATACCATTTTTAGGTACCGTGAAACGGAGCGAAATGAAAACTCTTTGAAATTTCGCCCTGTTTTACAGTACCTACATGAAGTTACAAATATTATGTAACTGTCAGTAACATGAATACAATTTGCAGGATTGCCTTTAAAGAAAATTTTAAAGAAAACCGCAGTTCCGACATTGCATTTGCCAATAGAAAATTAGTTGTTAAGCAACTGTTGGAAACCAAAAACGACACTGAAATTCTACACCTTCTCATTCGGAACAAGATGTGAACAAGCAATTGTTAGAAAATTATGGTGATTTAAAAATGCAGTTTTCCAGTTTTAGAGAGACTACTAGAAATAAGATTAAATTGCTAAATGCTCAGTTGAGGTACTATAAAGCTAAATGCAAATCCAACATATCCTCCCAAAAACGAAAACTCGATACAGCTGAAAAGTTATTGGAAACGTACTCACAAGTATTTTATATAAGACCATTTTTTTATTTTCAAACAGTTTTTGTTCAAAACATTCAGTTCTAACAACTAGGTTCTTTAATGCGTTTTAACACCTTTTTATACGTAAAATAACACCGTTTCATCTAAAATGTCACATCTTCGTTGCTGAAAATTCAAAAAAGAGGATATTGAAAAAAGAATGGTAAAAACCGTGACCAACCTAAGAATTCAATACAAATAAAATTTCACTCCACAGCGACATTTAAATTTCGTGTCAAAATCATAATCGGTTTTTAAAGGCTGTACAGGGTAAGTCTCTTAAGATTGACACCCCCCTTAACTCACTTATCCTTTGCAGATTTAACTCATTCAAAAAAGGAGTGGACGCGGTTTTTGATGAATTTCTATAATCTGGGCACGGATATTAAAAATCTCGTAAGATATACAGGGTGGAAAATAAAACATAATTTTTTTAAATGGAACACCCCGTATATTTTTAGACCAAAATAATGTCCTTAATTTTCTGAATAGAAAAATATCTAATTGTTATATAATCACTCCACCTGTTCGTGAGATATTACTAAAAACTTATCACATTACGGGTGTCAATTATAAAACAAAAAACATATCAAGATACCTCTGGAAACAATGCCATTTATTGAGATAATAAATAAATAATATATAGGTGACAATAACAGTAACGAGTAATAATAATAAACAACATAAGCCTAATAAAAACAAATAAAAGTCAATATAATTTATTTACACGTAACGTAATTAAATATTTTCCACGTAACCACCACCATTCTGAATACACATTTGGCATCGCTTTATAAAATTGCTTCTCACCCTTTGAAATATATCACCATTTTGGTTTAATTCCTCAATTTTTACACGTATGCATTCTTTTAACTCATTCATATTATTAAAAACCCCAGTTTCGTATATATCTTGTTTTATCGTACCCCAGAGAAAAAATCCATAGGTGTTAAGTCCGGACTTTTAGCGGGCCAATGTATAACACCGTGCCTTCCTATCCAAATAGGATATTTTCTGTTTAGGTATTCGGTCACGTTCCTTGCAGAGTGGTGGTGCTCCATCCTGCTGCCAAATAACAGATCTGTTGTCCACTAAATTAATATTATCTAAATAATTTTCAACTAGATGTTGAAGAATATCCACATAACGTTGTGCATTTAAGGGCCCATTTATAAATACAGGACCTACAATAGCATCCTTGTGGATGCCACACCACACGTTTACAGTTTGGTATCCTTGTTTTTTTTATATTTTTTTACAATATGTGGATTTTCCGCTGCCCAGTAATGTGCATTTTTTCTGTTAAAAATTCCCGCAGTAGAAAAACTGCTTTCGTCAGTCCAAAAGACATGACTTAGAAACTCATCATCTTCCTCTATTCTATCAAGTATGTCCCTGCAGAAGGTTAACGTGTCTTGAAGGTTGTTCTCGTCTAAATATTGAACGGGCAAAATACTATATGGTTTAAAATTATGGCGATGTAATATTTTTATCACACTTCTTTGTGATATATCCAATTCTATTGCTGCGGCATAGGATGATTTGGAAGGATTTTCAGCAAAATATAATAACGCGTTGAGTTCTGTGTCTTCTCCTGTTTTTGTTCTTCGCCTTTCCCTTTTCTTGTCTCTCAGAGATTCGGTATTCCTAAACTTTGCATAAATGTTTTTAAAACTATTTTTGGAAGGAAGTAGCCTTTCTCGAAATAACCTAACACTCCCTCCGAGCAAGAGACTTATTCTTGTTGCACTGAATATAAATTTCAAGTAACTCTTTTCGCTCTTCCAATGAATATACCATTTTCAAAATAACTTGCTTCTTTACGAACACTACGTATTTTTTACGCTAATATCTAAGAGAGTGAACTACTATCTCACAAAAACTGGAAGACATCTGTCAACAAATAAACAATGCAAATATGCATTGTTTCCAGAGGTATCTTGATGTTCTTATTTTATAATTGACACCCGTAATGTGATAAGTTATTAGTAATGTCTCACGAACAGGTGGAGTGATTATATAACAATTACACATTTTTGGATTCAGAAAATTAAGGACATTATTTTGTTCTAAAAATATACGGGGTGTTCCATTTAAAAAAATCATGTTTTATTTTCCACCCTGTATATTTTACGAGATTTTTAATATCTGTTCTCAGATTATAAAAAGTCATCGAAAACCGTGTCTACTCCTTTTTTGAATGAGTTAAATCGGCAACGGATAAGTGAGATAAGGAGGGTGTCAATCTTAAGAGACTTACCCGGTACATATTAAAAAATAAGTTTAAAAGTTATTGAACGCCAAATTTGGGACAAAATCTAGGTGCGCCACTTTTTATGTCCGTCAGTGTAGTTCAAGTATGTTACTATGTGGACTGTACATTTAAAAAACAAACATTCAAACTTGGTGCGTATTGTCAGAAGCTTGGACATTTCTCAGATTTACGTAAAACTTAAAATAGCATGTACTAAATAGAAAATGATAAGACATTGATATGTTCACTTACCTAATATAGGACACATAGTATTATCAAACTTGCCACCATATAGTTGAATAGTTACCAATGCTATGTAGGCGAAAAGCAAAGCCAAAACGTAGAACATCAAAGCTTTCCTATGGAGATTTGACTCCGGTAAAATAGCGTAGACCAAGAATGTAGCTAGTAGAAATGGCATCGATATTATCATTCCTGAAACAAAAGAATATATTTAATGTACACTGCGTTACTGCATGTATTTGAAATATAAGAAATCATGTGATGCGAGTGATGTAAACTATTCTTATTACCTTTATAAGATGGAAACTAGTGATAAATTATTTAAAAAAAAATCAAGCAACATTCTATAGGATACCTACCTACCCAGGTTTAGGTAGGGTAGGTTCTTGGAATTTTTCTAAATAAATAACAAAATACATTAAGGATCCATGGGAGTTATTTATGAATAGATTTTTATGAAAACACTGTTATGATTCATGGCCATAATCATTTACTAGAACCTCACATCTTCTCATATTTTTTTTCTCTTATATTTGTTCTTCTCGAGATATTTTTTTATACGGGTTATGGGTTAGGACGTCCCTGAGGTTCAGATTTGGATTTACTTTTAGCCCAGATTCATTTAATTACAGTCGATCGAACAAATAATACTGTTTGGCATTATAAAAAAATTAAATGTTATAGCAATAGCAAGATATTTTGAGATTAAAATTTTGTATTAGGTTGTATGTACTTTGTATTTTAAATTATATACCATTAGACAACTTGGCAATAGCGTAGGATTTCATCTAGTCTTGTGAATATCAATATACACACTAAGGTTCATTCAATATGCATCTGTAGTTAACTGACCGCATATAAGATACCGCGCAGTTGCCACATGTATTCTCAAATTTCTCAATATTCAATTAAACTATCATATTCCACAATACTATATAAATATTATATATATTATTTATGAATGTCATAAAAGAATTATTATGCATACAATAATATATTATAGATGTTAGCCCAAGACGTTAGCCATTTTTACATTTATTTTCGTCTACTTTAAATTATGGAAATTCCCTAAACATTTATTTTTATAGTTAAAAGCGGCAACGCCGCTCTACCGTAGACGGAATACTGGATGATCGAGTAGTGTATCTCTTTTTAACTTATTGGAATGACGCGCCGTCTGTGTTAGTTTGACAGTCCCTATGGATATATATATATATATATATATATATATATATATATATATATATATATATATATATATATATATATATATATATATATATATATATATATATATATATATATATATATATATATATATATATATATATATATATATATATATATATATATATATATATATATATATATATATATATATATATATATATATATATATATATATATATAGTGCTGTTTAAATGTTATTGTGATACAATATAATACGGTTATTTTCATTATCTGAGCGGTGTAGGTGGTATCTCTGCCGAAACAAAAAAGTCCTGTAACTAAAAATAAACTAATTATTTATTTTTAGTACAGATACTTAGGTATTTCTGTATTTTCAGAGGTACCTAAGTACCTCCTAGTGTTGGTAGGTAAATTTTAAATCCCGTTTTTCAAATTGTTTACCTACCTACCTACCTATATATTATAATTATTGTATTATAATGTATTATAATGTACCTACCTACCTATGTATTATAATTGTTTACCTACCTACCTATATATTATTTATATACCTACCTATGTAGGTATACACCGCTACGAGAGTCGAAATAAAAAAATGGCGGTTAGAAAAAATATGGCAAAAATAAGTTAGAGAAATATGGATGAACGTGAAGTTAGCGAAGCACCCTAAGCCAAAATCAAAACTACTGTGTGAGTAATTTGCCGCTAATTAGCTGTGGAAAAATTAATTTTGCCGTGTTTTTGTTTTTTGTTTTTTGGGGTGCTTTGCTAACTTCATATGAACTTAGCGAAGCACCCTCGAAGAAAACGGCTTTCAACATCATAAATCGAAATTTGACTTGTGCCATAATTTGCCGCTAATTAGCCGCTGATTAGTTGTGAAAAAATTTAATTTGTTGTTTATTTTTTTTCGTTTTTTTTGGGGTGCTCCGCTATCTTCATATAAACTCAGCGAGGCACCATCGAAGAAAACTGCTTTCAACAACATAAATCGAATAAGAACTTGGGCTATAATTTGCCACTAATTACCCGCTAATTAGTTGTGGAAAAATTAATTTTGTAGTGTTTTTTGTTTTTGTTTTTTTGGGTGCTTCGCTAACTTCATATAAACTCAGCGAAGCACCATCGAAGAAAACTGCTTTCAACAGCATAAATCAAATATTACTCTAATTTTCTAACGAGAATAAATTTTGAAGTATAATTTTTTCTAATTAATTAATATGTAATATTTCCTAATGTATGAAGTTAGCGAAGCACACACAAAAAACAAGACATGGCAAAATCAATTTTTGCAAGACTAGTTAGCAACTAATCAGTGGTAGAATAAGCTTTCGTCGAATCAAATGTAAGATGTCTTTACCCGTATGCATCAAGGGTGCAATTAGCAACTAATCATTTTTAAAATATGCTTTCGTCGAATCCAATTTATGATGTCTTCAGCCGTTTGCATCGAGGGTGCTTCATAATCATTAAGCGGTTTTAGCGAAGCACCCAAAAAAACAAAAAACGGCAAAATTAACTTTTTCACAACTAATTAGCGGCAAATTATGGCCCAAGTCAAATTTCGATTTATGATGTTGATAGCCGTTTTCTTCGAGGGTGCTTCGCCAAGTTCATATGAAGTTAGCAAAGCACCCCAAAAAACAAAAACACAATTATGTGGCAAAATTAATTTTTCCACAACTAATTAGCGGCAAATAACTCACACAGTAGTTTTGATTTTGGCAGAGGGTGCTTCGCTAACTTCACGTTGATCAAATATGGCGGTTAGCAAAAATTTTTGTCCGTTTCGTATGAAACCTGAAAAGCGCAGATTTCCACCAGACCTCGCTTTATTTACAAGATAGGATAGATGTTAAAAAATGTAAGGAAAATATTATTTGACGGCAAACATTTATAGTGACTTTATTTTTATGTAGGTACTTACCATCCTAGATCACAAATTAATAATTTACATCAGTGGGCAAAATTAAAAATTCTATAGACTGTTTATAAAATTAAAACCGTGTACCTACTTAGGCACGAATTAAATGAAAATTTACAATGACGGTAAAATACCTCAAGGTCAGTTTCTAATTTTGATTGGCTGTAAAAAGTGTGTGTATTGGAAATCGCTTTGCGATGAGGAGCTGGTAGGTAGGTATGTATTGCATTTGTAATTATTTTTTAAAATGTGTTGTATTTAGTCTCGGTTTAGTTATGTAGGTACCTATTAACAAACAAGCTCTGATCTTTGTCAAAGTATTGAGTCAAAGTAAATCGGCGTTGAGTGTTGACGATTTGGTAGGTTAGGTAGGTACCTACTTACACAATAAATATGACTGTATGTCAATTGCAAGTATTGCAAGTATATTTATATTATTTTTCCGTTTTAAAGTTTATTTTTCACGGCTACTTAGCTGTTTTGTACATATTATTTTTGTTTCTTGCGGGAAATATGGATATAAAAACCTTCTACTTTCACCCCCCTAAGAAAAAAAATGCCCACGCCAATGAAAAACATTGTGTAAGTCAGGGTTGCCGGTCGATCAACTACACATACATATTGTACATACTGTAAAGGATCTCAACTTCCATACATTTATTTAGTGGATCTCAGTTTACTTACTTTATAACACCCAAAATAAAAAGGTCAAATTTGTTTCCGCTCTCAGGTAGTAAATTATCGTAGAATGTAAATTTTCATATATAAATAAATTAAAGATCATTAATAACGTAAGTAATATAAATAAATTCCATATATTCAGTAAAGCATTATAAATGGATATTAATAACAAGTTATGGTAATAATAACAACAAAAATATGGTAATAAAGCTATTAGACAATAATATAAAATCAATATCACAGGCATGCGATAGGTATATATATATTCAGAGGCACAAAATTCGATACATCTAAAATTTACCAAAAATTCATTTGAAAATATTTTCCTAGCTATAGTTTCGATTTACATGATTTTTTTTAAATCGTAGGTTTGTTCGTGCGGAATGCAGATGCGCTATTGAATTTCAGCTCAATTTTATATTTTGACCATATACAAGGTGTACCAATTACATTGGATTTTTGCATAAAGTTTGCAATACCGAATCTCTGAGAGACAAGGAAAGGGAAAGGCGAAGAACAAAAACAGGAGAAGACACAGAACTCAACGCGTTATTATATTTTGCTGAAAATCCATCCAAATCATCCTATGCCGCAGCAATAGAATTGGATATATCACAAAGAAGTGTAATAAAAATATTACATCGCCATGATTTTAAACCATATAGTATTTTGCCTGTTCAATATTTAGACGACAACAACCTTCAAGACAGGTGAACCTTCTGCAGAGACATACTTGATAGAATAGAGAAAGTTGATTAGTTTCTAGTCATGTCTTTTGGACTGACGAAAGCAGTTTTCCTACTGCGGGAATTTTTAACAGAAAAAACGCACATTACTGGGAACGGAAAATCCACATATTGTAAAAAAAATAAAAAACAAGGATACTAAACTGTAAACGTGTGGTGTGGCATCCACAAGGATGCTATTGTAGGTCCTGTATTTATAAATGGGCCCTTAAATGCACAACGTTATGTAGATATTCTTCAACACCCAGTTACAAATTATTTAGATAATATTAATTTAGTGGACAACAGATCTGTTATTTGGCAGCAGGATGGAGCACCACCACACTCTGCAAGGAACGTCACTGAATACCTAAACAGAAAATATCCCATTTGGATAGGAAGGCACGGTGTTATACATTGGCCCGCTAAAAGTCCGGAATTAACACCTATAGATTTTTTTCTCTGGGGTACGATAAAACAAGATATATACGAAACTGGGGTTTTTAATAATATGAATGAGTTAAAAGAATGCATACGTGAAAAAATTGAAGAATTAAACCAAATGGTGATATATTTCAAAAGGTGAGAAGCAATTTTATAAAGCGATGCCAAATGTGTATTCAGAATGGTGGTGGTTACGTTTAAAATATTTAATTACGTTACGTGTAAATGAATAAAATTGTGTTACTCTATTGTGTTACTGTATTAATATTGACTTTTATTTGTTTTTATTAGGCTTATGTTGTTTATTGTTATTACTCGTTACTGTTATTGTCACGTATATATTATTTATTTATTATCTCAATAAATGGCATTGTTTCCAGAGGTATCTTGAGGTTATGAGAGAGGTATCTTGAGAGGTTATGTTTTTTCTTTTATAATTGACAACCGTAAAGTGATAAGTTTTTAGTAATATCTCACGAACAGGTGGAGTGATTATATAACAATTAGATATTTTTTTATTCAGAAAATTAAGGAAATTATTTTGGTATAAAAATATACGGGGTGTTCCATTTAAAAAAATTATGTTTTATTTTCCACCCTGTATATCTTACGAGATTTTTAATATCCGTGTTCAGATTATAAAAATTCATCAAAAATCGCGTCCATTCCTTTTTTGAATGAGTTAAATCAGGAAAGGATAAGTGAGATAAGGGGGGGTCTTAAAAGACTTACCCTGTACAGCCTTTAAAAACCGATTATGATTTTGACACGAAATTTTATATGCATTGAATTTTTAGGTTGGTCACGGTGTTTACCATTCTTTTTTCAATATTCTCTTTTTTGATTCACCTCTCTAGCACCTTCAGCAACGAAGATGCGATATTTTAGATGAAACGTTTGATATTTAACAAGAAAGCTATGGATACGGTTAACACTGAAACGTCAAAAGATTCAGTTCAAATTCTCGTGAAAAAAAAATTCAGTTAACGTTCTAAAAGAAAATGCCACTGCAAATTAGTCCAATTCAAGTAGCTAGAGTTGTGGCTTTGGTAGAAGATGGAAGGAGGCAAAGATATGCAGTTCGTATTATTGGTCTACCAGAAACAACTGTCCGAAGAGTGATCCAGCTCTACCGAGAAACGGGCCAATACAGCAGACGTCCAGTTTCGGGTAGCTCCAGGATTATGCAAAATATTGACGATCGATTTATTGGTCTGCAAATATCGAGGAATCCCTATCAAACAGCTGTGATCACAAACCGAAATTTAAGAAACGCACGAGGAACAGTTGTGTCAGATCGAACAATTTGTCGGAGATTCAGGAGTCTTGGTTTTATCGCAAGAAGACCTGCTATTGGAATGCGATTACTTCGACTCGACGACATCGACTAGCTCGTTTGAATTTTGCTCGAATTCATCTTGTTTGGAATGAGTTGCATTGGTCTCAAGTTTTATTCATTGACGAATCAAGATTCATGTTGAGATCAGTAGACGGGCGTCGGAGGATTTGGAAAAGACGTGGGGAAAGATACGATGATGGTATGTTCAGTGAAAGGGAGAGTTTTGGCGGTGGTTCACTAATGGTATGGGGTGGAATTACCAGCGATGCCCGTACAGAATTATTTGTGTTTGCACCACGGCAATCTGTAAATGCAGTTAGATAGATAGAGATCTTGAATGAACATGTTGTCCCATTTGCACCTTATAGTGGCGAAGAATTCCTCTTAATGCAAGATAATGCACGACCGCATACAGCAGTGATTATAACACAATTTTTAAACGATGTCGGAATTAATCGTATGCCGTGGCCTGCTAAAAACCCTGATATGAATCCCATTGAGCATTTATGGGATGAATTCGGACAACATGTTAGTAGACGCAACCCAGAGAACTTGCTCTTACAGAAGAATGGGACAATATCCCTCAAATCACTATCACAAATTTGATTGAAAGCATGCCTAGACGTATGGAAGCTGTTATAGCAGCCAGAGGAGGAAATACTCTTTATTAGTTAGTTTGTTGTTCAATTATTTTCTAAGTTTATTGTTTTAATCATTAATAATTACAGTCGTTTTACTAAAATGTCGAATAATTCTTTGTTTGTTATTTCTTTTTGATGTTGTTTGTACTTGTAAGTAACAATTATTTCAGCGTCCGTAATCAAAAACGCTAAACATTTCTTAAAGGATGAACTTTTTAGACATTTTCAGCTCCACAGCCTCCTTGTTGAATATCAAACTTAATAAGACCGTTTCATCTAAAAAGTCGCATTTTCGTTGCTGAAGGGGCTAGAGAGGTGATTCAAAAAAGAGAATATTGAAAAAAGAATGGTAAACACCGTGGAACCTAAGAATTCAATACAAATAAAATTTCACTCCACAGCGACAATCAAATTTCGTGTCAAAATCATAATCGATTTTTAAGGCTGTACATATTAAAAAATACATTTTTTATGGATAGCCAATTACCAAATAGTCATCCGCAAGAATCGCCCTTTCAAACAAAAAAAAATTATCAAAATCGATAGACTGGTTTAAAAGTTTTTGAACATCAAATTTGGGACATAATCTAGGTGCGCCACTAAGTATGAGGTTCAGTAAATAGTAAGTGTGTAAGGATGCTAAACATCAAAAGACTCAATAACTAAAGTGAGAGGGTGTAAATGGCATAGACAATATTACATAATATAGGACATGTGAATTGTTTATTATTGAGAAATGGAAAACAAAAAGAGGACAACCAAGGAAAATAAAAATAATAAGAAATTTGTTTAAGAAAAATTGAGATTGGAAATTTGGAAAACGAGAGCAAGGATAGAAAGAACCAGAGAAGAAGAATATAAAAGGAAACAGGCGCTATAGGAGTATTAGCAGTTTGCAGATAAGAAGTAGAGAGAGAGAATAGCAGAATAGGATTTGAAGATTTGTATTTAATAGTCATAGAAGGAGCATAAGAGGATATGTAAGCAGAATTAGAAGGATCGTAAACAAGGGCTGAACTAGAATACATACGTATAAATGAAAGTAAGGTACCTTATAAAATATTGAAGTTAGGTCATGACCAAGGAATAACATCATATAATTTGAACAATTTTACAGTTAATTGATAAATCACAAATATTAGAGCTCTTAAAAATACATAAACTTTTAGTAAGACATTTCGAACTTGACATCTAAATTTTATAATAATGTCACAAACGTCAAATCTTTAAATATAGGTTAAGTGGTAGTCTTTAGTGAATGTTATAAGTGTATAGTAATTATCATTTTCTCTTGCTTAATATATCTATTACTTAAAATTCATCATATACGGATATAAACTGCACAGTATTTTTTTAATTGTTGAATCAATAAATTTGTTAAATTGATATATATATTTTTTGTTGTGTACTGAATGGTTTTTACAGCCGCTTCCTTCTAGAACCAACCCTTGAGAAAAGTAAACAGGTAATTTGATAAAATGAGCATAGCCGTAGCATAATTGGTATAAAAAGTTACTTAAAATTTTTAATACTAATAAATTAATAAAATTAGATTTACCAAATCTAAATTAACGTTATAATATATATATATATATATATATATATATATATATATATATATATATATATATATATATATATATATATATATATATATATATATATATATATATATATATATATATATATATATATATATATATATATAAATAGATAGATAGATAGATAGATAGATAGTTTATTCATCTTTATGCCAATTTACATCGGGTAGATACGTCATCGTAATTGGTATATAACAAATAATATACCTAATATTAATTGTACATATAAGAATGTAAAATACAATAAAAAACAGTAAGTAAGTATACTATACTAAATAATAGGTAAACATTATTATATATACATACACATATATATACACATATACATACTTATATACATATATACACATATACATATATACATATACATACATATACATACTCACATATACATACAGTGAGCTCGTAAAGTTTGGAATAAATTCAATTAATCGTTATTGAAGGATTTTCACAGGAAATCCTCGGACACGTCAACTTTATTTTATAAAATGTCACTTTTTTCAGCCATCGATTTTTTTTTGTTTTGTTCGTTTTTGAGCTATGACGTCATCGACAATTTTTTTAAATGACAACCCATATTTTTTTTCACGGATTTCGATAGAGCACATTTTTCTGAGTGCGAATATGTCAAAAACATAGTACCTTTAACATTAAAGTGTTCGAGATATTCGGTTGCAAAGTTTGAAGAATGAATTATACAAGCGATGACCAAATGCTAATCATTTATCAAGAAAGCGCAGGAAAAACAACAGTTTTGACAGTTGTCACAATTTTGAAGTTTTTCCTCGCAAGTTTGTGTTTTAATCAGTTGAATAATATCATTAAGTAAGTTGATTAATCATTATTCCATCATAATTCATTTTATTTAAAAATGGTCCGTCGTTTGAGTGAAAGGGAAAGAATCGAAATTTTGATGATGATCGGTTACGGGGACAGAGCTCGCACACAAGTAGAAGTTTGCCGTTTATTTAACAACAAATATCCAAACAGAGAACCAATTACACAGTCCACCGTTAGCAAAATAGAACAAAAGTTTTTAGAAGTGGGTCATACGAGAGATCGCCCTAGAACGGGTCGTCCACCAGTGCAACAAGATGTTAAATTGAATGTTCTACTAGAGCTTCAAGAAAATCCCCATTTACCCACCCGCCAAGTGGCGGCAAACAACGGAATAGTTCAAAGCTCCGTCTTGAAATATTTGAAATTGAACAAATGGCATCCGTATAAAGTGGTTTTGGTCCAAGAGTTAAACGAAGATGATCCTGACCGTAGGTTACAGTTTTGCCAAACCATGTTGCAACGCCTGATTGATGACGACGGATTTTTACGCAATATTGTTTTTTCTGATGAGGCTACCTTTTATCTCGACGGCACAGTTAACCGGCAAAACTGTAGATATTGGTCTCCTGAAAATCCACACTGGAAAATGGAAACTCGTAGTCAGTTTCCACAAAAAGTTAACGTTTGGGCTGGTATTGTAGGTAATCGTATTTTGGGCCCATTTTTCTTTGAAGGCGTATTAACAGGTGAAATACATTTAGAATTTTTAAGAGACGACTTAGTCCCTGCACTTGCGGTACTTTACCCAAATGACGTAGATCCAGATCTGCCCCATCACACGATATGGTACCAACAAGACGGTGCACCACCCCATTTTGCAGTGATCGTTCGCGATTATTTAAACCATGTATTTCCTAACCATTGGATTGGTCGCAGGGGAACTATCGAATGGCCCGCTAGATCTCCAGATCTCACTCCCCTAGACTACTTTTTATGGGGCTATTTAAAGAGCAAAGTCTATTTCAATAGACCAAATACCATCGAAGAATTAAAGGACAGAATTCGCAATGAAATTCGAACCATTCAACCCGATACTGTTGGTAAGGTTCTGCAGGAGTTTCAGTGGCGGATGGGATATTGCCAGGAAGTGAATGGAGGTCACTTTGAAAATTTACTCTGATTTTATTTTTTACTTTAATTATTTATCATTTATTTGTTAAAATATTTTTTTATTTGTTTAAATTGTTGTTAAAAAATTAAACAGATTACTCCCAAATCTTTCAAAATGTTCGATAAGCTACCAAAATAAATAATATTACTCCTTAATCTTTTAAAATGTAATAAGCTATAAGCTATTAGAATCAATAAGCTATTAAAAATCTTGACCCGCCCGATAGCTTATGCATGGTGCCATGGTACATTTTATGAACTTTGCAACCGAATATCTCGAAAACATTAATGTTAAAGGTACTATGTTTTTGACATATTCGCACTCAGAAAAATGTGCTCTATCGAAATCCGTGAAAAAAAATATGGGTTGTCATTTAAAAAAATTGTCGATGACGTCATAGCTCAAAAACGAACAAAACAAAAAAAAAATCGATGGCTGAAAAAAGTGACATTTTATAAAATAAGGTTGACGTGTCCGAGTATTTCCTGTGAAAATCCTTCAATAACGATTAATTGAATTTATTCCAAACTTTACGAGCTCAGTGTATATACACACATATTCATACATACCTATACATTACTAATAATAATGTTTTCCTATAAAAAATATAAATAATATAAAAATGATTAAACATATTAAAAATATTAGGTATCTAACATGCTAATGTTTCAATAATAAATAAACGTAAAATAAATAAATAACTTAATTGACTTGATTTGTAGCAGTAACAAATTCCTCAATCGAGTAAAATGCATTGTCTAATAGATAATGTTTTAATTTGATCTTAAATCTAGGCAGTGTGGTTGTACTACTTATATTAAAGGGTAGCATATTAAAAAAGTAACATCCAGCATATTGCGGCGATTTCTTAAAACTTTCATAGTAAGGTCTATCTAAGCGTATTTGAGCATTTTATCTGGTGGGGTAATCGTGTATATCAGAATTTTTTGTAAATTTGTTTCTGTTGGTATAGACATTAGTAGGTTAGTATTTTAAATAGAAAAATGCCTATAAAAGTTAGAATGCTTTCATCCTTAAAAGTTTGCCTGCATTGAATAATTCTTTTCTGAGCAAGAAATACTCTGTTGCTCTCTACAGCTAGTCCATACACAACTATATTATAACTTATTGCCGTGTATATTAGTGAATAATATGCTGCAAGAAGCCCCTGTTCATTCAGGCATTTTTTCAACGTTAGAATTGCGAAGTATTTCATTCCAACTCAAATATTCGTCTAAAATGATTCCAAGAAACTTGCAGTGGTTGCCTATTAAGATGGGGTGATTATTTATATTAAGATTTAGGTTTATCTTAGGTCTGGCGTATTTGTGAAATTCTAATGCCATAGTTTTAGAATAATTTATAATGAGTCCATTTTTTGGCACCAGTTGTCAAATTGTGTAACAACATTGCTTAGTTTTGTTTCTATATTTGAAATGCTGGGATCTGATATTATAATATTTGTATCATCGGCAAATATAAAGGTTACTCCTTCTCTTATATGTTCTGGGAGATCATTTATAAACATTAGGAAAATTAACGGCCCCAAGAGACTACCCTGTGGGATACCCGAGTTGATACTCTTCGGACGTTGTGTTATGTATTCTTACTATTATTTTACGATTATTTAGAAATTAGTATATCCACTGTTGTAAGGAACCCTGTGTGCCAAGGTTTGATAATTTTTCTATGACAAATTTAAAATTAAGGCTATCAAAAGCATGTGATAAATCAAAAAATAAACGAATTATGTATTCTTTTTTTCCAATTTTTCGTGGATATGTTGCACAAAATATAGTGTCGCGACTCGGTAGACCGCCCTTCCCTAAATCCGTGTTGATTGTGTGCGAGGCGGTTATGTGCCTCCAAATATTTGGTAATTCTAATATAAACCGCTTTCTCCATAATTTTTGAAATAACACTTAGGAGTGCGATAGGGCGATAGTTGTTGACTGATTGGGGATCATCTTTTTTATAAATAACGACTGAAATTTTTAGGCGATTGGGGAATTGCCCAAGCTCAATAGATTTATTTAATATATCAGCTGTAACATCCGATAGTTCATTCTTGCATTTTTTTAATAGGTTAGTAGGTACTTCATCGTGGCCAGTAGACTTTTTATTTTTTAAGTTGGAAATTATGAGGCCAATATCTTCTGCTGTGAAAGGCTCCAATATAATTGGTTCATTTATGTATTTTAATGATGCGGTACAAGTATTCGAGAGATTATTACCAAAATGATGTTTTAATTGCTCATCTGTTACTGATACAAAGTAATCACCAAAAATGTTTGTAATGTCTATGATATTAGAAATTATTTGGTTGTTATGACTGATTTTGTATTCCATATGATATTTAGTTCTATTAAGTCTATTATTTACTATATTCCATAGGGTTTGAATTTTGTTGTCTGAATTATTTATTTTGTTTAGATAGAAGCTTTGCTCTAGTTATATTTTGATTATGTTCAGATTTGAGTGTCTTGTATTTTTTGTTAAATTCCTCACAGGTGGTGCTTGTTTTTCTAAGCCAATTCTTTTAATTTATTAGATTCCATTTTTAATTGTTGTGTATGCCAGTTATTATGGTTATTGCGACTTTTTGATTTGTCTTTCTGCATTAATTTTGGAAATGATGCTTCAAAGGCCCATGAGAAATGATCCCAAAAATATTCAAAATAATCATCAGCATTACCATAGTAAATTCGTGGAAATTTAAGGTTTTTTAGCAGATGTTTAAATTCGTTTATGTTATTTTCAGAGAAGTTCCTAGTAGGTAACGCATTTCCTGTATTTGTTAATTCAGAAGTATTTTGATCATAAAAATTAATTATTTGTGCAGTGTGATCGGAGATTCCTGGATCAATAATTTTGTAGTTTATTTCATTTTTTATGTTAGTAATTATATGGTCTACAGCTGTTGCACTAATATTGCCTCCCCGATTTGCGATGCGGGTAGATTCTCGGATTAACGAGTCTACTCCATATGATTCTAGTATATCAAACAATATCTTTTTTTCGCTTTTGTTTTTTAGAATATCAATATTTTTTATATCTCCACAGATTATAACTTTTTTGTATGAGCTTGTCGCAATGTCTAATATTTTGCATAGCTGAATGAAAAAGGTATCTAAGTTTCCTTGAGGGGAACGATATATTACTATTATACACGTCTGTTTGTTAATCAGAGTAGCAGAGCATTCGAAATAGATTTCAAGTGGTAAGCGATTGATCTCTTTCTCCTCCTTGCAAGTTTTAAAACATTTATTTACAAGTATTGCTACCCCACCATGGATAGCGTTTTTCCTAGTAAAACCAGATATTAATTGGTACTCACTAATTTTTAGAGCTTTTAAATTATCGCCTAGTAGCCAATGCTCGGTTACGAGGAAGATATCAATATTATATTGTTGTAGAAGAGTGTCAATAAAATTGATTTTGTTGCTAATGCATTGAATATTAACATGTAATATAGTTTTTAAAATTTTATCACGGTTATAAGTAGTACTACCAACCTGATCTACTTCTGACCGCTTGTTTCTTGGTTCTCCGAGGCAGGTACCAGAAAATTTTTCTTTTTGAAAATAAACCTATTCACTAATGCACCGTTTGGCCAAATTTGTGGGTTGTATACCTCATTAACATGCTGTATTGGGAAGGTTACCATCATGGAACAGACGTTATCACTACTATGTAACTGTTCACACTTAAAAGCATTACATAAATCCTGAGGTGTAGTTGACGGGTTAGGTCTATAAACGTGAAGGTATCCTAATTTTTGGACTGCCTTTACCGAGGTGTTATCTTGGTTAGATCCTATTATGGGTTTTCTGTGGCTCCTAGTATGTCCATATTGTTTATTTCTTATTTGCGACTGTGTATTTTTGATAGCACTTGTCACTTCCGCTGTTGTACTTTTAACTTTGTGCGCTTCCAGGTTTTTATTTATTGCTGACTGTTTATGATTTCTATAAGATACCGTTTTCCATGTGTTCTCTGTGGCAATATTATTTGTTATATAGGATTTATTTGCTGGAATAATTTCGAGTTGTTTTTGCTGCTGTTTATCTACGTGAGCACTATTTGATGGTGCTTCAGGTGATATTTTGCTTTTTGCATTGACATTATCCTCTTTTGTTGTTAGGAGAGCAATTATATACTCTAAATCAGATAACCTTTAATGCAGTAGTTGTATATTATTTTCCATTAACACTTTTTCGTTCACTGAGTTTTTTAGACTGTAATGCGTTTTTACACATTGCAACTTATCACATTTAACCTCACTGTTCGAATCACTAGCATTGATATTATTACTTTCATTGTCATTAGAAATTATTGTACGATGTTTTTTAAAGTACTTGTTCAGAATATCACTGTTTATGCCATCTGGCAGTTTATTATTAATTATTATATCGATTAACTCGGCTTTCTTTAGTTTATCGAGCTCGCGAGCAATAGATGGATCGACTCGTGTCGGCCATCTATTTATATATATTTATTTATATTTATTTATATATATATATATATATATATATATATATATATATATATATATATATATATATATATATATATATATATATATATATATATATATATATATATATATATATATATATATATATATATATATATATATATATATATATATATATATATATATATATATATATATATATATATATATATATATATATATATATATATATATATATATATATATATATATATATATATATATATATATATATATATATATATATATATATATATATATATATATATATATATATATATATATATAAATATATATATATATATATATATATATATATATATATATATATATATATATATATATATATATATATATATATATATATATATATATATATATATATATATATATATATATATATATATATATATATATATATATATATATATATATATATATATATATATATATATATATATATATATATATATATATATATATATATATATATTGTGAGGAGGTCGGATTAACTTGAAATTTGAACGGGAGTTCCTTAACCATTGACCATAAAAGGGTTCCAGTTTGATTTCTGAATTCCCAAAACAATTGGACATTGCAATTTTTTTCGACGAACTTCCCCTGAAAATGTCCAAAATACCCCGAAATGGCGAAAAAAAAGGGGTTGCGGTCAATCTAGGAGGCAGAAATTTTAGACTTTTGTTTTATACACCAAAACAAACATTTTCCGTGAGATCATAAAAAAATTACCGATATCACTTGTTTTTTGAAGTTCACATACTCTACTAGTAGCAAATAATGTTAATTTTACATTATATTATTGTAAATGAACAGCAAATAGTGGGCTGAAAATAGAAAGATACACCCTATTGTAAACGTGAATGATTCCCGGTCGACACATTTCACTTTCTTATTGTCAGACTACCTAAATACTACTTATCCGAAGAGAAACCACGTTGCTCTATTCAGTGGCGGCTCGTCACTCAAGCATCAGGTAGGGCAGACAAATTTAATCTTGATATTAAGTTTGGTCCGCGAAGGTTTAATGGCGCCGAGGGCGTAATTTTTTTTAATTTTCAAGGTCACGCGTTTTCCTGTCACTTCAAAATTTCAATGAAATATCCATTTACAGGGTTTCACAAGAATGATTTTTGAAATTTGATACCTTTTGGAAATAATATTTTTTCACGAATTACTGATGGTATAAATAAATTGGATTAAACAAAATATATGTTATTAGATTGTTAAATATTTTTTTAAAACCAATATTTCGTTGTATACAACTCAAAAAATAACAAAATACGAATATGATAAGAAATATGTAAATATTTAAGGTAAGTAGGTACCTAATGAAATCACAGCAATCACAACCGACAACACGAAAAGCTGAAAAATCGAGCGAAAAAACTAAATCCACATACTCTACGGGGTATTGTATCTGCACAATACAACTGTGATCTAAACTGAAAACAGTGATACCCTAATCATTAATCATGTGACTTTGTTACACCAATCACCAATTAGGGGCTGAAGGGCGCGAATCGGGGACGTTACATCACTCGAATCGCGCCGGACACATAGGAGCTATACGAAAAGGTTACCGATGGGCATGCCCGTGAGCATAATATACAAAATAATATATGAAAAAAGAAGTTGCCTGTTTTAATTAAAAATCAAAAAATATATTTCCCACTACTTAAATAGGCAAAATAATTAGTTTCCTACACACCTAACCTATAGATTAGAAATAACTTAATTTTATAGATTTTGAAATTTCATGTTCTATGTGAATGTCTATTATTATCAACGATAATAATAAGATATATAGTAATTAAAATCAATTCGAAAATAAACACTTAAATATAGATTTTTTGTTAACACAGTCATTGATTTTTTTCAAAATATTCCATCTTGCGACAACATTTTTTGAGATTCGACCATCTGAATGGATAAACAACGGAAGTTTTTTGACAGCTCAAGCTATCGTCAAAAATTTTAAAGTTATTAATGATCGTGCAATGGTCAAACTGATCACAGATTTTAGATGTAAATTTACTAAAGATGAGAATCAGCTTCAATAAATTTTGCAAATTGTTAATGATCATCGTAAAAAGACCTTGAGGATGTAAAGGAACGCTCGTAAAAACTATGTGTACATTAAATGGTCTTTAAGTTTATAAATAAAAAAATAGTAAAAAAAACAATATTCACGGATATTAATTTCAAAAACCAATATAAACATTGAAATTTTTAACTATGATATTTATATAAGACCATTTTACATTTAAAATAATTATTAGTTATAAAACGACACTAATATATTGTTTTTAATTTAAAATGTTTATTGACACCTGTCATTTATGTCAAAACACCGACATTTATTTCGAAATTAATAATATCTCTCCTTACAGAAATCGAAAACATTTAAAGTTTAATGGAAATTGAGATGTAATTGACAGTATTAAAGTATGAAAAAAAAATTGACAGTTGTCATTTAGCAAAAATGACATAATTTTTTTTACGACGAAACTATACTATATTTTGTATTTAAATATAAAAAACCCCAAAAGTTTTATGTGTCAAAATATGAATTTCTTTTGACAGCTGTCAAGAGTTCAAACTCGTTTTTGACATCATATTCATTTAGCGAGGTTTTGATTACTTATTATAGGTTATAAAAAATACCTCGAATAATTGGATTTTAATAAATATTAAATACCGTGTTTCTAATACTGGTTAAAATTTTAAATCCCGTACAATTTAGTGGTAATTATAATAAAACTGGATGGGGCTGGAAACTTTGATGTGATGATAACACTCGAAGTAGTTTCCACAAACACCAAAACACTTTTACTTTGCTCGACGCGCGGTTCGCCAACCAAGTTGGCATCATCCGGAGACGATTAAAACTGAATTAAATCAATTTTAATCGTATAATAATAAAGTTTTTATTATTATAATTACGTATCACTTCAAGTGTATGGGATTTAAAATTTCATTCAGTATTTGATCTAGAACCAAGGCATTTAATGTTTATTATTAAGTTTTAAGTCAAAAATTATTAGTTCAGCAAACAGTTACTTTGCCGCTTCAGAAGAGTGAGATACAGGGGTCGTTCTGGGTGGATACAACCTAGATATACGTTTACCGTTTCGCTCGCACAATCGGCGCCGCGTATACTCAATAACCCCTCTAATAAGGACAAAGTGCTTACTTTAAATATTATGGTGACGTCACGCTCCGGGGCTTAACCCAGATGGAGGCTAATATACTCTCTAAGCTAATTAAACAGGCTTGTCTAGGTCGGTCGAAGCGGCGATGACAGAATGTGTTCCAGTGCGACGCTTCTCTGCCTATATGTTGTACTGTATGTAAACAAATTAGAATGTACACAAAATAAAGTAGCTTTCTCATTAGTCAATTATCAAATCAAATTGGCCGCAAAAAGTCATTAAGAAGCAAGCAACTAACAACTATCGTGTCAATTGTAATTTGGCAACCCTGTTAACGATGTTTTGTTTTGGGTTTTAGTATAGGACGCCACCACGCGCCACGCGCCAATAAGAACAACAATACCTCTAGAGGGGTTATTGATATTGCTCGCGCACTTGCCTAGTTCCTAAATGATTCTTGATCTTTTTTAACGGTTTATTTGTTGCGGTATTATATCATAATGCTCCAAAAGTGTTGTGTTCCCGCTTGTACAGGCAATTGCGAAACCAGTAGAAAAGTTCGGTTGTTTCATTTTCCCAGAGACGAAGAGTATCGCAGAAAATGGCTCTCTGCAATTCCACGTGAAAGTGTTGTGCCGAGTGACAACTCCCGAGTGTGTGAGTGCCACTTTGAAATGGAAGATTCTATTTACAAAATTTCCCAACAGGATACAAAAACTGGTGAGTTCGTTTCAGTTATTTTAGTTTTACCCCGGTTAAAAGAAACTAGAGTACCAAGTAAATTTCCGAACTGTCCCAAATAATACTTGTCAAACAAATTATCGTATCGAAAAAGCAAAGACGAAATACTTACAGAGTTACATGAAATACATTTTCAGACATACATACAGACATGTCAAAGCTTAACCATATTGTGAACTTTATGTCCAATGTACTTAAACACTCAAAAATAGAGGACGAAAATGTTTCACAGGGAATTGAATTTATTTATGATCAACTTGAATTGCGAACATTATCAAAAGAACGTTATAGATATTCCACTACCCCTATGTTTTTTTTGCTCAATTTTATATACAATTAGTCCTCATGCATATAGATATTTACCAAATCGTGGACCTATAATTTTGCCCCATCCCGAAACAATCAAAGGAGCCTGTAATGGTTTTCTAACTGATGAGAAGAAAACTTTTTTAACATATGCACAAAAAATCTTTAAATATTTAAAAGACCCAGACAAATATGGTAGTTTACTAATGGATGAAATTCACATTGATCCATATTTTGATTATAAAGGTGGTAATGTTGTTTAGGAGCTGCAATAAATAATAACGATTCGTTAGCGACATCTACGTATACATTTATGATTACTAGCATTTGTTCAAATTTTAAAGAAGTTGTTTATATTGCTCCTGTGTCTAAAATTAATCACGAATTACTTTTCAGTTTTCTTAAAACAATTAACCATCTAGACTCTAATAATTAGACACATCTAACCTTGACCGTATTTCGAAACAGTTAACAGTTAACCATTTAAATTCTTCTTTACCTGTGTATTTCATAGACTCCGATAGATTTATGCCGTAATATCTTTGTTTAGTTTGATCTTTATATTGATCTCCAAAACTACATTAAAACGATTTCAGACATACCTACCTAAATAAGTAAATAAAGCCCGTAATAACATAAGTATCTCGTAAGCCTCCGGATGGTGACGTCACGAGGCAGCACTTTGTCCTTGTATTAGAGGTGTTGTTTATATACTTCGAACGTATATCGCGAATTGATTGATGCAGGCCTGTTTATCATCTACGAGCTTGTTCATAGCGACGATTAAAAAAGGTCTCCGTCGCGTTACGGACAAACAGATCGTATTACTAATTTATTTCGGGTTCGTAGATAACGAGAAAAATTTAAATCGGAATGCGGTTAGTGATTAATGATATTAATTTTATTTATAACCTTACTTCAGACTTTTAAAATCTGTTATGCTATTGTGTTAAAACATATTGAACATTCTACATGATAATTGAAAAATTTATTTGAATATGTTTTCTCGTTTATTCTTATACCTTAAATTCCAGGGTGGGCACTGCACACCCTGCCCACCTCGAGGAGCCGCCACTGGCTCTATTATTTTGCATACTCAACGTAAACTCTCCTGGTTTCATTACCTATAATATTAAATTCAGTTCCAAACTGCATGTTTATGTTCACATCGGGATAACATAAAACAACGCTTACGCCATACAGCTCATCCAGACAGTAATTGCGATTGTCGAATAATTGTTTATATAGGGGTATCCACAATGTCCCGTTCTCTTGGACGTAAAACTTTTCGCCGGGATCCGAATTATTTAAACGGAAATACGAACAGTCCATTACACCCACCATAAAACTCTCATTTTTGTTAAATTCTCTTACCAATAAAGTCTTGTCTTTATAAATCGGTATTTTAAAACCGCCAGCAAAATTGATTTTGATGCAATATTTTCGCTTTAGGTAGTAACCGCTCTTGCAGCATTTTCTGACACATGCAGTTCGATCACACCCGCACTGCGTAGCTGTCACGTTTCTCGAAAAGTATGAGGTTATTTCTCGCGAAGCATCTGTGTTGCACAGATCGATGTTCAATACATTATTTACTAAACTTAACACGAAGAAGTAAAGGTAAAGCATTGCTCTTTGCGATGTCGTTGATATTAATTCTGTTATATGCATAGTCCACACTACAATATAATTATATGCTTAACACTGTCAGCCGAACGTTTAACGAATGTTACTTCCAATAGAAGTTGATAAAAACTTATGATAAAAACGATAATCGGGATGCGTTAAATGTCATTTTTTGTTAAATATCCAGGCACAATTAATAATTAATTCCACGCTGTAGATCCGAATACCTATAATGAATATATTAAACAAGATAATGCTCTAATTAACACGATACCAAGAGATATGCTGACTGCTGACATAGTTTGACATACATAAGGTAACATATTATGGGTTATTAATACACTGAGCTCGTAAAGTTTGGAATAAATTCAATTAATCGTTATTGAAGGATTTTCACAGGAAATCCTCGGACACGTCAACTTTATTTTATAAAATGTCACTTTTTTCAGCCATCGATTTTTTTTTTGTTTTGTTCGTTTTTGAGCTATGACGTCATCGACAATTTTTTTAAATGTCAACCCATATTTTTTTTCACGGAATTCGATAGAGCACATTTTTCTGAGTGCGAATATGTCAAAAACATAGTACCTTTAACATTAAAGTTTTCGAGATATTCGGTTGCAAAGTTTTAAGTATGAATTATACAAGCGATGACCAAATGCTAATCATTTATCAAGAAAGCGCAGGAAAAACAACAGTTTTGACAGTTGTCACAATTTTGAAGTTTTTCCGATTATAACGATTCATTGAATTTATTCCAAACTTTACGAGCTCACTGTATATGTATTATCGAATTAGATACATGTCAGTACAGAAATATCTTGAAACTGCATCGGCAGGAGTCCGTATCGAAACTATACCAAAACCGGAGCTATATATACAGGTACTTTTAACTATTATCAGTGAACTTTTTTGCGCTGTGGGACAATTGTATTATTTACTTGATAGTAGAGAGCTCCGTTGAGGAAAATGCGTCACCCTGTGGGGGTTTTAATAGTAAAAGCTGCCACTGGTCTCATTTAGTACCTTATAATTAAATATATTTATGTGTAAAATTGGCCGAAAATTGCCATGTGCAAAAAGTCTGTAGCCGTTGCTCAGAAAAAAAATATTGAATTTTCGAAAAAGCATGGACGCTTATGGAGATTTAAAGCTTTGAACGTCCGTATCCAACAACACCTCTAATACAATGACAAAGTGCTGCCTCGTGACGTCAGCATCCGGAGGCCTACGAGATACTTATGTTATTACGGGCTTTATGTAGTTATTTAGGTAGGTATGTCTGAAATCGTTTTAATGTAGTTTTGGAGACCAATAAAAAGATCCAACTAAACAAAGATATTACGGCATAAATGTATCGGAGTCTATGAAAAACACAGGTAAAGAATAATTTAAATGGTTAACTGTTAACTGTTTCGAAATACAGTCAAGATTAGATGTGTCTAATCATTACCACCTTTATAATCTAAATATGGATCAATGTGAATTTCATCCATTAGTAAACTAACATATTTGTCTTGGTCTTTTAAATATTAAAAGATTTTTTGTGCACATGTTAAAACAGTTTTCTTCTCATCAATATGAGGATCAGTTAGAAAACCATCACAGACTCCTTTGATTGTTTCGGGATGGGGCAAAATTATAGGTCCACGATTTCGTAAATATCTATATGCATGAGGACTAATTGTATATAAAATTGAGCAAAAAACCATAGTGGTGGTGGAATATCTATAACGTTCTTTTGAATATATAACGTTCTTTTTTATAATGTTCGCAATTTAAGTTGATCAGAAATAAATTCAATTCCTTGTGAACCATTTCCGTCCTCTATTTTTAAGTTTTTAAGTACATTGGACATAAAGTTCACAATATGGTTAAGCTTTGACATGTCTGTATGTATGTCTGAAAATGTATTTCATGTAACTCTGTAAGTTTTTCGTCTTTGCTTTTTCGATACGATAATTTGTTTGACAAGTATTATTTGGGACAGTTCGGAAATTTACTTGGTACGCTAGTTTCTTTTAACCGGGGTAAAACTAAAATAATTGAAACGATCTCACCAGTTTTTGTATCCTGTTGGGAAATTTTGTAAATAAAATCTTCCTTTTCAAAGTGGCACTCACACACTCGGGAGTTGTCACTCGGCACAAAACTTTCACGGGGAATTGCAGAGAGCAATTTTCTGCGATTCTCTTCGTCTCTGGGAAAACGAAACACCCGAACTTTTCTACTGGTTTCGTAATTTCCTGTACAACCTGGAACACAACACTTTTGGGGCATTATGATATAATACCGCAACAAATAAACCGTTAAAAAAGATCAAGAATCGATTAGGAACTAGGCAAGTGCGCCGCGTGCAATAAGATTAACCCCTCTATACTCTATCCAACGAGAGAATGGACTTGCTTTGCGCACCGGCGACTAAAGAGGAGGGACTCTGCAACGAGCTACGCAGGACCGTCATTCGATGAAATAAATTCGTAAGTAGGCGATAATGGTGGATTTATCTCGTCTCTGGCTGCTGCCATTCTTATAATAGATTTAAAATAACACAACTAAAATAACCGTACGCGAGACTTGCTGGAGTACCTCAGGGCAGTGTCCTTGGACCTGTTCTCTACCTGCTGTACACCAACGACATCCCACAAAGCGACGGAGTAGTCACGGCAACATTCGCCGACGACACTGCTCTGCTTGCTACTGACCAAGACATACAGTCAGCCACGAACAGACTCCAAATAGCTGTCAACAATATCACCACTTGGACAAAGAAATGAGGCGAAATCGATTCACGTCAATTTCACCAACAAGAAATATGACTATACTCCAGTGATTGTCAACCAGCAAACAATCCCACGTCCCAACGAAGCAAAGTATCTAGGCATGACCCTAGATGCAAAACTTCGATGGAAAACACATGTGAAGAAGAAACGTGAGCAATTAAACCTCAAATTCAGACAAATGTATTGGCTCCTTGGACGTCACTCTGAGTTGTCAATACACAACAAACTGATTATCTACAAGTAAATTCTGAAGCCCGTATGGACTTATGGCATCCAACTCTGGGGATGCACTAAGAAATCCAACATCAAATTAATTCAAACGTTCCAGAATAAAATACTTCGAAGCATCGTCAAAGCACCGTGGTACATTCGCAATGAAGACATCCATCGTGACCTGAATATGCCTATGGTTGAAGATGAGATTAAGAGGTTTGCAGGTAAACATCAGAAGAGGCTAGAAAACCACGAAAACGTCAAAGTGATATTACTACTCGACAACAACGGACTTGTTCGACGGCTAAAGAGACTAAATCCGTTCGAATTAGTGTAGTGACAGTGAAAGTGCCTAGATTTCTAAGCATGATATGTCTATCACATGAACTAAGTGATTAGTGTTATGTGGAGTGTGTCACTGGATACTTATCTACTGAACAGCTAAAGTCTAGTTATTAGGAAAAAATTGTGAGATAGATTTAATCTAGTTACAATGTTCAACGTCCCTAGGGCGTTTTCTATTAAAAAAAAAAAAACTTGCGAGACTACTAATACAAACTGTGAATAGGTAGGCAGTAGTAGGTACTTTATATAATTAGGTACCAGGTAGGTATCGGACCCAGGCGCCGGCCTTGGCTACCTGCTGAGCCAATTAAGACGGCAAGGGGCGGATATCTGACCAAAACAGACGAATTTTCGCTCGAGTGCAAGTCCATTCTCTCGTTGGATACAGTATAGAGGTGTTATGGCTGGCACGTGGCGGCGTCCTATATTAAAACCCAAAACAAAACATCGTTAACAGGGTTGCCAAATTACAATTGACACGAGAGTTGTTAGTTGCTTGCTTCTTTATGACTTTTTGCGGCCAATTTGATTTGATAATTGACTAATGAGAAAGCTACTTTACTTTGTTTACATTTAAATTTGTTTACAATCTAAATACAGTACAACATATAGGCAGAGAAGCGTCGCACTGGAACACATTCTGGCATCGCCGCTTCGACCGACCTAGACAAGCCTGTTGAATTAGCTTAGAGAGATATTAGCCTCCGTCTGGCTTAAGCCAGACGGAGGCTAATATCTCTCTCTGGGACGTCACCCAGAGCGTGACGTCACCATGATATTTAAAGTAAGCACTTTGTCCTTATTAGAGGGGTTATTGCCGTATCTCCGTTCGAGTACCTGCTAAAAAAGGAATTTTTCGATGCATTTTTACGTTTATCACCCGATATTTCGAAAACGAGCTCTGAAATCGAAAAACACTTATCTTACAATATTATAGAATAAAGCTTTCCCATTACAACGGTGTGTCGTTTACACAATTTTACAACGTCAGATAGCTGAGAAAATTAATTAAATGTGAAGTAAATCACACATTTATTTAGGCCGCGACAACCGACCGTCGAATCCCCCCTCTTGCCTCGTAATACTCCGCGCGCTCCAGTTGTCTTCACTTTATGGAGAGAACTGTAGTGGAACTTACAACTTCTTTGTTTTATTTTAGTTTTTAACCGTAATTATCACTAAGTATAAAACATTTGTGCAAGTATATCATAAAAAATAGTATAACGAACGTATTCCAGCAGTTTTGAAGTTACAAATAATAACTAACAATCTTAAAAACTGTTTTGTATAATAGAGGTCAAATTTTATTAAAATAAATATTTTAATAGGAATTTTAAATTTTAAAGTTTTTAATAGGTACGATACCCTTTCGTATCGGATAATTAAACAAATTGGTACCTAGGTAGGTACATAAATTAGATAACCACTAAAGTAGATGATAAAAAGTTTTTAACCAATACCTAATAAATGAAATAACAATATTTATTCGTCATCAGAATCGGATTCATCGTCTATATCTGCGGAAGCGGGGTCTTTATCGAAGTTTTTACATTAAGGCAGGATTTTTGTCCCATGCACCTACAGGATCCTGTACCGGGTAAGTCTCTTAAGATTGACACCCCCCTTATCTCACTTATCCTTTGCCGATTTAACTCATTCAAAAGGAGTAGACACGGTTTTTGATAAATTTATATAATCTGAGAACAGATATTAAAAATCTCGTAAAATATACAGGGTGGAAAATAAAACATGATTTTTTTAAATGGAACACCCCGTATATTTTTAGACCAAAATAATGTCCTTAATTTTATGAATCCAAAAATGTATAATTGTTATATAATCACTCCACTTGTTCGTGAGATATTACTAAAAACTTATCACATTACGGGTGTCAATTATAAAATAAGAACATCAAGATACCTCTGGAAACAATGCATATTTGCATTGTTTATTTGTTGACAGATGTCATCCATTTTTTGTAAGATAGTACACTGCGCAACTTATTTAACGCACAACCAAAAAGTTAACTCAAATTTGACGTTATGTATTTTCGACAATTTTTTTTTCAAATTGTAGGTTTTTCTCTTAGGAATATCACTGTCTTATTTGTTTTGGCAAAACGAATGATTTTCATATTATACCAGGTGCTATAAAAATGTTATGTTTTTTCCGAAATTTCAAAACGTCCCGTGGGCTATACAAGGTATTGCAAGTTATTGCAATTATAGCCAATTTAAAGCCTCATGTTTTTTCTACATTTTCTTTTTTTATTCATTTGTTTATCTCTGTTACTTCATGAAATACACCGTCTTGAAACACCGTATGCTTTTATTCACATGAAATGCATTTATCGGACAACTCAAACAGCTAGCAAGCTATGGAAATCGAAGATTACACGTCATAAACTGACAACTGTGTCATTAGTTTTTTGTTGACAGTCCAGCAATAATTAGTGAATAATGGAACGCCAAACCAGAAATTTAACTCGCGATGAATGTGTTGAGGCAGCTACATTACATGGTGAAGGGTGGAGTTAAAACCGCATAGCTGGAAGGTTGGGAGTGTCTCACACAACTATAGCGAGAGCAATTCAAAGGTACGCGGAAACAGGAGAACATTCCAGACGGGCCGGTCAAGGTAGATCTCGTGTTACCTCTGCTATCCAGGATCGCTTTTTAAGAGTAAATGCTGTAAGACAACGATTTATAACTGCAACACATTTAAGAGCACAACGCAGGTGGGCCACTCATATGCGTTCAAACTGTACGCCGACGACTGAGGGAGGCAAATTTAAGACCCAGGATTGCTGCTCGAGGACCCGCATTAACAGTAGATCATCGAAGAGCCAGATTGAATTTTGCCAATGAGCATGTTAATTGGATGGAGGCAGATTGGGAACGTATTCTTTGGACTGATGAGTCAAGGTTCAGTTTGTATAATTGTGACAGACGTAATCGCGTCTACCGAAGACCCGAAGATGAGCGATACAGTCAATGCAATTTTTTGCATACAACTTTATATGGAGGTGGATCCGTCATGGTGTGGGGCGGAATATCTTTGACTGGGCGAACGGACTTGGTAACTGTGAATGGAAATCTCAATTCTGACAGATACATCACAGACATTCTTAAAGCACATGTTTTGCCTTATGCCCCCTATATAGGACCCAATTTTTTACTTATGCAAGACAATGCGCGTCCCCACACGAGTCTTATCGTGAGAAATTATCTTGAAGTAGTAGTAATTGATCACATAGACTGGCCAGCCCGTAGCCCCCACCTAAACCCCATTGAACATGTTTGGGATTTTATCGGTCGGCGGTTACGAAGTGAGGGACGACAACCCCAAAATTTACAAGAATTGGAAGGACGCCTAGTCGAATTATGGAATGGCCTAGATCAGAACCTAATCAGAACTTTGGTTTTAAGTATGAATCAAAGATGTCGGGAGGTCATTCGCGGAAGGGGTGGAAACACCAGATACTAATTCTCTATTTACTTTTGTTTTGTTTCCTGTTATTCGTTGTTTTATTGATTAAAGCAATCCATTTTTCTAGGTATGTTTTTTGAGTTTTTGTCAAAAAAAACTCAACAAAAGAAAACAGAACGCAAAATGAGGCATTGAACCAGTATAATGAGTAATAAATAATGAGCACTTGACAGAAAAGAAAGTTAATAAATTTAATAAAAATCACGACAACTCAAAAATTGGATATTTTATGAAGTAACAGAGATAAACAAATGAATAAAAACAGAAAATGTAGAAAAAACATGAGGCTTTAAATTGGCTATAATTGCAATAACTTGCAATACCTTGTATAGCCCACAGGACGTTTTGAAATTTCGGAAAAAAACATAACATTTTTATAGCACCTGGTATCATATCAAAATCATTCGTTTTACCAAAACAACTAAGACAGTGATATTCCTAAGAGAAAAATCTACAATTTGAAAAAAAAAATCGACCAAAACGAACAAAAATTGTCGAAAATACATAACGTCAAATTTGAGTTAACTTTTTGGTTGTGCGTTAAATAAGTTGCGCAGTGTAGTTCACTCTCTTAGATATTAGCGTAAAAAATACGTAGTGTTCGTAAAGTTCGCAAGTTATTTTGAAAATGGTATATTCATTGGAAGAGCGAAAAGAGTTACTTGAAATTTATATTCAGTGCAACAAGAATAAGTCTCTTGCTCGGAGGGAGTATGTTAGGTTATTTCGAGAAAGGCTACCTCCTTCCAAAAATTGCTTTAAAAACATTTATGCAAAGTTAGGAATGCCGAATCTCTGAGAGAAGAACAGGGAAAGGCGAAGAACAAAAACAGGTGAAGACACAGAACTCAACGCGTTATTATAATCGCGCAAATCATCCTATGCCGCAGCAATAGAATTGGATATATCACAAAGAAGTGTGATAAAAATATTACATCGCCATAGTTTTAAACCATATAGTATTTTGCCCGTTCAATATTTAGACGACGACAACCTTCAAGACAGGTTAACCTTCTGCAGAGACATACTTGATAGAATAGAGGAAGATGATGAGTTTCTAAGTCATGTCTTTTGGACTGACGAAAGCAGTTTTTCTACTGCGGGAATTTTTAATAGAAAAAATGCACATTACTGGGCAGCGGAAAATCCACATATTGTAAAAAAAATAAAAAAACAAGGATACCAAACTGTAAACGTGTGGTGTGACATCCACAAGGATGCTATTGTAGGTTCTGTATTTATAAATGGGCCCTTAAATGCACAACGTTATGTGGATAATCTTCAACATCCAGTTGAAAATTATTTAGATAATATTAATTTAGTGGAAAACAGATCTGTTATTTGACAGCAGGATGGAACACCACCACACTCTGCAAGGAACGTCGCCGAATACCTAAACAGAAAATGTCCTATTTGGATAGGAAGGCACGGTGTTAGTTATACATTGGCCCGCTAAAAGTCCGGACAACACCTATGGATTTTTTTCTCTGGGGTACGATAAAACAAGATATATACGAAACTGAGGTTTTTAAAAATATGAATGAGTTAAAAGAATGCATACGTGTAAAAATTGAGGAATTAAACCAAAATGGGGATATATCAAAGGGTGAGAAGCAATTTTATAAAGCTATGCCAAATGTGTATTCAGAATGGTGGTGGTTACGTGGAAAATATTTAATTACGTTACGTGTAAATAAATAAAATTGTGTTACTGTATTAATATTGACTTTTATTTGTTTTTATTAGGCTTATGTTGTTTATTGTTATTACTCGTTACTGTTATTGTCACGTATATATTATTTATTTATTATCTCGATAAATGGCATTGTTTCCAGAGGTATCTTGATATGTTTTTGTTTTATAATTGACACCCGTAATGTGATAAGTTTTTAGTAATATCTCACGAACAGGTGGAGTGATTATATAACAATTAGATATTTTTTTATTCAGAAAATTAAGGACATTATTTTGTTATAAAAATATACGGGGTGTTCCATTTAAAAAAATTATGTTTTATTTTCCACCCTGTATATCTTACGAGATTTTTAATATCCGTGCTCAGATTATAAAAACCATCAAAAACCGCGTCCACTCCTTTTTTGAGTGAGTTAAATCGGCAAAGGATAAGTGAGATAAGGGGGGTGTCAATCTTAAGAGACTTACCCTGTACAAGAATACCATTTTTTCTGCAACTTGGAACCATTATTCCAAGAGCTGCATGTTTAGGTGTATATTTTATTATTTTGGGAATATGCAAAAAATATGTCTTGACAAAATGATAAAATTTGTGTTTCGGTAGGTTGATGCTTTTCAGAAGAAATTAAAAGACAAACTAAAGCTTCAGGAATGTATTTTCGATAGCTATTTAAGTCAACATTATTGAATGTATTTAAGTCGGAAATTTTGTCCATGTCCAGTTTACTATTGTTAATAATACGATGCAGAACGGAATATTCGGATGACCCTATAAATATTGGTGGATTAACATTTTCCTCGGAAGTTTCCATAAACGAATGTATTTCATCCTTTGATGAAAATATCGTAGAAATTTTAATATCTGATCTGTTAGCCTTTGTCGACTTGATTATCCGAATATCATCACCGAAATGTGCTGTTAGCTTATCAATTACCTGTCTTTGATAAATTTCCACCTAGATCCGATATTCAACAAGGAGGCCGTTGAGCTGAAAATGTCTAAAAAGTTCATCGTTTAACAAATGGGACAACCTGTTCATTCAAGATCTCTATGTATCTAACTGCATTTAGAGATTGCCGTGGTGGAAACCACGGCAATCCATTTGTTAAACGATGAACTTTTTAGACATTTTCAGCTCAACGGCCTCCTTGTTGAATATCAAAGTTAATAACACCGTTTCATCTAAAATGTCGCATCTTCGGTGCTGAAGGGGTTAGAGAGGTGATTCAAAAATGAGAATACTGAAAAAAGAATGGTAAACACCGTGACCAACCTAAGATTTCAATACAAATAAAATTTCGACATTAAAATTTCGTGTCAAAATCATAATGGGTTTTTAAAGGCTGTACATATTGAAAAATACATTTTTAATGGAAAGCCAATTACAAAATAGTCATCCGCAAGAATCGCCCTTTCAAACAAAAAAAAAATTATCAAAATCGATAGGCTGGTTTAAAAGTTATTGAACATCAAATTTGGGACAAAATCTAGGTGCGCCACTTTTTATGTCCGATGGTTTATTTCTTTTCGTAGTGTAAATGAGGGTTCAGTTTGATGAATTTGAAATTCTTCTGCTTGCATTTTCTGTTCGGTTTTGCGACGTAGAAGCTCAATACATTTTTTGCTAATGAAACTGAAATAACATGATTTATGCCATATTAATAATGTTTTGTCGCCACTTTCAATATTGACAATATGTTCATGCGATGATTGGGTGTTGACAGATTTGCAAATACCATCTCTAATTTGTACGCTCCGCTTTAAAGTTCCCAAAGTTTTATCAGAACCCTTTATTAAGATACCGGAAGACTTTTCACAAATTAAGCATTTTTTAATTTGTGAAAAGTCTTCCGCATTCTTTAACCCTAAGAAAACTCAGCTTATGCTATTCAGTAAAAAGAGGAACCAAGAAAATCGACCAGAGATTACTCTCTCTGGTGTGGTCCTCACCTACCACCAGACGGTGAAATATCTAGGTGTTCACCTTGATGCTAAACTGTCTTGGCATGATCACATATCATGCAAAATCAGGAAAGCAACGTGTGCACTGTGGACGTGTAGGAGGGCCTTTGGTGGAAGCTGGGGTCTTAATCCCAAGGTTCTCCACTGGCTCTACTGCACTATTGTTAGACCAATTTTAACTTACGGGGCCATCGTGTGGTGGCCTTGTGTTGAAAGGAACTCAACTAATAGGCAACTGGACAGGGTCCAGAGACTTGCGTGTTTAGGGATGACTGGAGCATTGAGAACGGCTCCCACCAGAGCTCTGGAGGTGCTATTAAATCTCATGCCACTACAAATATTCATTAAATTGGAAGCCATGCGTGCGGTATATAGACTGCGCACGCTAGACCAGTTACAGGTGTGCTCATTCGGGCACTCTCGCATGTGGAACTGGACCACCGAACGATGCCCGGTTCTACTCATGAGAACTATATCCCTCGAACTTCCTGGAGGTCGTAATCCCTGACCGCGAGGAGTGGGGGATAGAGAACACCCCGATGGCAATCCGCAACGGAACCAACTGGTATACGGATGGATCCAGGGCGGATGGAATGTCGGGTGCCGGAGTCTTTTCTGACTCGGAACAAATAAGTAAATACTTTGCTCTGGGTGCACATGCTACTGTCTTCCAGGCCCAGGTATTTGCGATTCTATCTTGTGGGCTGGAGCTGCTAGCTGGCCCGCAAAGAACTGGTAGAATCAATATATGCTCCGACAGTAGAGCTGCCATCTTGGCACTTAGTGCCGTTGAAGTGCGCTCAAAACTGGTTCTGGAATGCAAGACCGTCCTCGAGACGCTCTCTCAGATGAATAATTGCCTTGTCTGGGTCCCAGGACATGCTGGTGTACCGGGAAACGAGAAGGCCGATCAACTAGCCAACGTAGGCACTTTAGAGACACCTACTGGGCCTGAACCCTTCGGAGGGATCTCCAGAAGCACAGCGGTTCTCTCAATGAAGACTTTAGCCCAACAAATGTTTCAACATTGTTGGACAACTGCTCCAGGCATGAGGCAGGCTAAAGAACTCATATCTGGTCCCGACGCTGGGAAGACCAGACAGCTGCTGAAATTAAGCAGATGTAACTTAAGAGCAGTGACAGGCCTACTGACCGGTCACTGCCACCTAAGACAACACCTTTACATAATGGGTCTTGTGGAAGACCCTGAGTGTAGGGGATTCTTGGAAGATGAGGAGACAGTAGGGCATGTTCTGATGAATTGCCCCGCTTTGCAGGGACTTTAGAGAGCTATGTCCCAGCCGCCTCGTTGGCTTTATTAAGGCAACTGGACTGGTATAGCTCTCGAAAGGCGGGACGTGACGGGCCCATACCGAGGCCTATACGTCAAAGGGCAGAGCCCCCGCCAATCTCAAATCAATCAATCAAGCATTTTTAAGGACTTCTTTTTGTAAAACGCGAAAAGTTGACTCGATCTCACTTCCAGACGTTAAACTTCCACTTTGATCCATTTTTAGTTTCTTTATGGACGATCAGACTTAAATTATTTTGTTTTTAATATGATTATTTATTTTAACAAAAATCGGTTGACTCGGTATAAATAAATGTGTGATTTACTTCACATTTAATTAATTTTCTCAGCTATCTGACGTTGTAAAATTGTAAACGATACACCGTTGTAATGGGAAAGCTTTATTCTATAATATTGCAAGATAAGTCTTTTTCGATTTCAGAGCTCGTTTTCGAAATATCGGGTGATAAACGTAAGAATACGTAAGAATGAATCGAAAAATTCCTTATTAGCAGGTACTCGAACGGAGATACGGACGTTCAAAGTTTTAAATCTCCATAAGCGTCAATGCTTTTTCGATAATTCAATATTTTTTTTCTGAGCAACGGCTACAGACTTTTTGGTCACTTTTTGCTAGAATATTTATTTCAATGGTGGCAATCATTTACTGTCAATAACTCGAAAATTTTGAATAACGCCCTTTTGCACATGGCAATTTTCGGCCAACTTTACACATAAATATATTTAATTATAAGGTACTAAATGAGATCAGTGGCAACTTTTACTATTAAAACCCCCACACATTTCATTTTTAAGAGAAATTATACGTAGCGAGCTCTCTACTATGAAGGCGGAAGGTCAACGCCGTGGCACCATCAAAATGTTCAGCTCTCCCGTACAAAGGAAAAATCTACTTAACTACTTTACTAGGTTTTTGATTAGCATTAGATTTGATTCAATTATATGAAAGCGCTAGACGTCCTTTACGAGCCATAATTATTACATAATTTTTATCGCAAAATTGTTCGATTTATTTGAGATGGAAAATCCTAGTAAAATGCAAATTTTAACATATTTTGTTAGAAAAAACTAGCAAACCGTTAAAAATCTACCAATTTTATGGAGGGAAAACATAGCAAAATTTCATATTAAGTTGTTGTTATTCGAGATATTTATTAAGTGTTTTACTTTAAATTGGAATATTATGTTGTTTTTTTTCTTCCACGCCTCTCCTATATTACCATGATATCTGCCATCATGTAGGAGTGCTCAGGCTCAAAATTTCATATTGATCCTCTTTGGTCCCCAGTTGGAATTCACAATAATGACAAATGAAGAAAATAGTTTCAAATTTTTGGTTTGGGTGCTACAGTTATCAAACCAAAACTCATATTCTTCAATAATTTCTAATGCCCTTTGAAAAATTGCACAATAGGCCGATCCGATATCCTCCGCCGAACGGCTACTTATGGCTTCTTGCCATAAGACACAAATGTTTTCATCATCTTTTTTTAAAGATGCAAATGTCTCAATAAAAACCACTAGTTTGCTAATAAGTACTGACAATGTTAAAGACAATTTGGGCAACAGTAATTTGTGACCACCACGTATAAAAAAATATCTTTTCTGTTGACGTCATTACTATTTTTTGAGCAAGTAAAATCTTTTGTAAATAATAACATTTTTTTGTAATTTTTGACCACCCCGTATAATAAACATAATTTTTGTCGACATTACTTTAGGCAAGCAAAACATTTTATAAATAATGGCGTTTTCCCGAAAACCAAATATTTTTTGAGATTTTGTAATTTGTGACCATCTCGTATAAAACATATGATTTTCGTGCACGTCATTACTATTTTTTGGGCAAATAAAAACTTTTATAGACAATAAGATTTTCTCGAGAATGTAAAATTTTATACGTGGTGATCAAAAAGTACAAACTTTACTCCTACCGAATTTTAAGATTTTGTAATTTTTGACCACCCCGTATAATAAATATAATTTTTGTCGACATTACTTTAGGGAAGCAAAAACTTTTATAATTAATAGCGTTTTCCCAAAAACTAAACATTTTTAGAGATATTGTAATTTTTGACCAACTCGTTTAAAAAATATCATTTTTGTCGACGTCCTTACTATTTTTGGGAAAGAAAAACTTTTATAAATAATAGCGCTTTCCCGAAAACTAAACGGTTTTTGAGATTTTGTAATTTGTGACCACCCCGTATAAAAAATATCATTTTTGTGCACGTCATTACTATTTTTGGGCAAATAAAAACTTTTATAGACAATAAGATTTTCTCGAGAATGTAAAATTTTATACGTGGTGATCAAAAAGTACAAACTTTACTCCTACCGAATTTTAAGATTTTGTAATTTTTGACCACCCCGTATAATAAACATAATTTTTGTCGACATTACTTTAGGCAAGCAAAAACTTTTATAATTAATAGCGTTTTCCCGAAAACTAAACATTTTTAGATATTTTGTAATTTTTGACCAACCCGTTTAAAAAATATGATTTTTGTGCACGTCATTACAATTTTTTGGGAAAATAAAAACTTTTATAAATAATAGCGTTTTCCCGAAACCTAAACAGTTTTTGAGATTTTGTAATTTGTGACCACCCCGTATAAAAAATATGATTTTTTTGCACGTCATTACTATTTTTTGGGCAAATAAAAACTTTTATAGACAATAAGATTTTCTCGAGAATGTAAAATTTTATACGTGGTGATCAAAAAGTACAAACTTTACTTCTACCGAATTTTAAGATTTTGTAATTTTTGACCACCCCGTATAATAAACATAATTTTTGTCGACATTACTTTAGGCAAGCAAAAACTTTTATAATTAATAGCGTTTTCCCGAAAACTCAACATTTTTAGAGATTTTGTAATTTTTGACCAACCCGTTTAAAAAATATCATTTTTGTCGACGTCATTACTATTTTTGGGCCAGTAAAAACTTTTTTATAAATAATAGCGTTTTCCCGAAAACTAAACATTTTTTGAGATTTTGTAATTTGTGACCACCCCGTATAAAAAATATGATTTTTTTGCGTCATTACTATTTTTTGGGAAAATAAAATCTTTTATAGACAATAAGATTTTCTCGAGAATGTAAAATTTTATACGTGGTGATCAAAAAGTACAAACTTTACTTCTACCGAATTTTAAGATTTTGTAATTTTTGACCACCCCGTATAATAAACATAATTTTTGTCGACATTACTTTAGGCAAGCAAAAACTTTTATAATTAATAGCGTTTTCCCGAAAACTCAACATTTTTAGAGATTTTGTAATTTTTGACCAACCCGTTTAAAAAACATCATTTTTGTCGACGTCATTACTATTTTTGGGCCAGTAAAAACTTTTTTATAAATAATAGCGTTTTCCCGAAAACTAAACATTTTTTGAGATTTTGTAATTTGTGACCACCCCGTATAAAAAATATGATTTTTTTGCACGTCATTACTATTTTTTGGGCAAATAAATTCTTTTATAGACAATAAGATTTTCTCGAGAATGTAAAATTTTATACGTGGTGATCAAAAAGTTCAAACTTTACTTCTACCGAATTTTAAGATTTTGTAATTTTTGACCACCCCGTATAATAAACATAATTTTTGTCGACATTACTTTAGGCAAGCAAAAACTTTTATAATTAATAGCGTTTTCCCGAAAACTCAACATTTTTAGAGATTTTGTAATTTTTGACCAACCCGTCTAAAAAATATCATTTTTGTCGACGTCATTACTATTTTTGGGCCCGTAAAAACTTTTTTATAAATAATAGCGTTTTCCCGAAAACTAAACATTTTTTGAGATTTCGTAATTTGTGACCAACGCGTATAAAAAAATATCATTTTTGTCGACGTCATTACTATTTTTTGGGCAAGTAAAATGTTTTGTAAATAATAACATATTTTTGTAATTTTTGACTACTCCGTATAATAAACATAATTTTTGTCGACATTACTTTAGGCAAGCAAAAATTTTTATAAATAATGGCGTTTTCCCGAAAACTAAAATTTTTTGAGATTTTGTAATTTGTGACCATCCCCGTATAAAAAATATGATTTTTTTCAACGTAATTTTTTTATTTAAAAAATTATATATAAAAAACAATTCAAATAATAAATTCGTTATTCAAATTCATCAGTTTACTCTTTTAAATGTGTATGTCACTCGATCGCGAACCGCTGTCTTTTGGCCTTGAAACAAAACTTCTAACTGGGCCCCATATAAAAACATAAACATTTCCAATGTTAAAAGTAAAAAAAGACTAATTTTACTCCTTTTGGGGGGGGTTTCAGGGTATGTTTAGCACTTCAAAACAGCACTGTACCAAATTTCAGCTCGTCTCTAATTTGTTGACCAACAACCCGGATTGACTGGGCTATTTAAACCGTTTGTTTTATTAACCATTTAGTCGGGAATAATAAACGACTCGATCGTCTCCTACCTGAAATATTAAACTGCCTTCCCACATGGTCTTGCGGCGGAAAACACAGAAACGCCGTTAATCCATCCCGGCCGTCTAAGCCATCCAAGCAATAGTTCTCGTTATCGTAAAATTTGTCATACATCGGCACCCAAAGTTTCCCGTTCGTTTGCAAGTAGAAATATTCTTCAGGATTCGAATTATTTATCATAAAAAAATGACACGACATGACGCCTACCATAACATTTTTATATATTTCCCTTTTACCGACCACAACAGTCTTGTCAACGTAAACAGGTACTTCGGCCCGATCACTTGAAGTAGACATAACGCAATAACGTTTACTCATAAAAAATCCGGGCTTGCAGCATTTCCTAACACATGTATTTTCATCACAGTCGCACTGTTGCGCGGAAGCATTGTTCGATAAATATGAGGTGGTAACGTATGTTAAATTACTATTATTATCACATAAATCGATGTTTAGTACTTCAGCCAGCGATGCTATCAAAACTGCGTAAGTTAACTTAAAGACAAACATTATTTACGAGAATCTGAAACCGATAACTTTAACATTTTATACACTCAACTAACTGTTTACCATACATGAACCTCCGCGAGTTTACAAGACGACTGTAAACACCATCTCGTTAACAAGCGATATCTGACGATTACCTACCTATCTCAGTATTTTTCTACGACTACATAATATATCCATATGTCGTCTTCAATGATTTTAAGTCACAGTGCTTCATACTACATGAAAATATCATGTTACCTTCGCAAATAACTTTATCTGGTCTTCGATAGAACGAACAACCTATTAGAATATGTATGAGCAATACGACCTGACTGCAGTATAATCCTGGCGCTATAGTTGTAGCGTAAATAAATTCCGTTCCGTTTTATGGCTAATGTTTGAATTCCTATTTCAAATATTTGAAATAAAACCGCGCGAACCTCACCATCTACCGTTATTTCTACGTTTCCGTCCCGCTAAATGTCGCGGATCCAAGCAAGTACATTTATACGCGATATCCGCAAAAATCATGCTCTTTCGACCATTTTTTGCTTAGTGAAAACCTTAAAATAGGTGTTATGCCATATTAAATTTTACGGTTTAAACACTAGCAACTACTTGGAGTGAGCTGTGGGCACAAAAGCTTGAACCGTTTACTTATCGGTACAGGTCCAGATTCTAACCGTCAATTCGAATATTGAATTCATGTTTGCAAATGACATCTCTCGGAGCAAACATAAATAATGAGAAATAATGCTGCAAATGGTCAACAATTCAATTCAACATTCAAAATCGAAGGCCAATTCCTTGTTTTATTCCTATAGTTTTCATTTATATCATTTTCTGTTTTAAGTTTATTTTTCACGGATACTTAGCTGTTTTGTACATATATTAATTTTTGAAATTTCGATGGTGTCCGAGCATTATTAAATCTCGGAGTCGACATTAATGTGACTAATTTAAATGTTATAAAAATTTTTGAAATCAAATTTATTTAAAAATTTTTGAATTCTATTTTCTTCCAAATTTTTGACGTGTGAAAGTTTCAGTTCAATCTGACGTTTTGAAGTGGGTGAAAATATCGTTCAACGATTCCGTTACAACATACTTACTAGTGTGTGTGAAGCTAATAGCTTCAGCGTGTTCAGCTAACAGCTTCAGCAAAAATGGCTAGATTTAGAAATCAATTATATGTACAGGGTAAGTCTCTTAAGATTGACACCCCCCTTATCTCACTTATCCTTTGCCGATTTAACTCATTCAAAAAAGGACTGGACGCGGTTTTTGATGAATTTTTATAATCTGAGCACGGATATTAAAAATCTCGTAAGATATACAGGGTGGAAAATAAAACATGATTTTTTTAAACGGAACACCCCGTATATTTTTATACCAAAATAATGTCCTTAATTTACTGAATAAAAAAATATCTAATTGTTATATAATCATTCCACCTGTTCGTGAGATATTACTAAAAACTTATCACATTACGGGTGTCAATTATAAAACAAAAAACATATCAAGATACCTCTGGAAACAATGCCACTTATTGAGATAATAAATAAATAATATATAGGTGACAATAACAGTAACGAGTAATAACAATAAACAACATAAGCCTAATAAAAACAAATAAAAGTCAATATTAATACAGTAACACAATAGAGTAACACAATTTTATTTATTTACACGTAACGTAATTAAATATTTTCCACGTAACCACCACCATTCTGAATACACATTTGGCATAGCTTTATAAAATTGCGTCTCACCCTTTGAAATATATCACCATTTTGGTTTAATTCCTCAATTTTTACACGTATGCATTCTTTTAACTCATTCATATTATTAAAAATCCCAGTTTCGTATATATCTTGTTTTATCGTACCCCAGAGGAAAAAATCCATAGGTGTTAAGTCCGGACTTTTAGCGGGCCAATGTATAACACCGTGCCTTCCTATCCAAATAGGATATTTTCTGTTTAGGTATTCGGTGACGTTCCTTGCAGAGTGTGGTGGTGCTCCATCGTGATGCCAAATAACAGATCTGCTGTCCACTAAATTAATATTATCTAAATAATTTTCAACTGGATGTTGAAGAATATCCACATAACGTTGTGCATTTAAGGGCCCATTTATAAATACAAGACCTACAATAGCATCCTTGTGGATGCCACACCACACGTTTACAGTTTTGGTATCCTTGTTTTTTTTATTTTTTTTACAATATGTGGATTTTCCGCTGCCCAGTAATGTGCATTTTTTCTGTTAAAAATTCCCGCAGTAGAAAAACTGCTTTCGTCAGTCCAAAACACATGACTTAGAAACTCATCATCTTCCTCTATTCTATCAAGTATGTCTCTGCAGAAAGTTAACCTGTCTTGAAGGTTGTTGACGTCTAAATATTGAACGGGCAAAATACTATATGGTTAAAAATTATGGCGATGTAATATTTTTATCACACTTCTTTGTGATATATCCAATTCTATTGCTGCGGCATAGGATGATTTGGAGGGATTTTCAGCAAAATATAATAACGCGTTGAGTTCTGTGTCTTCTCCTGTTTTTGTTCTTCGCCTTTCCCTTTTCTTGTCTCTCAGAGATTCGGCATCCCTAAACTTTGCATAAGTGTTTTTAAAACAATTTTTGGAAGGAGGTAGCCTTTCTCGAAATAATACTCCCTCCCAGCAAGAGACTTATTCTTGTTGCACTGAATATAAATTTCAAGTAACTCTTTTCGTTCTTCCAATGAATATACCATTTTCAAAATAACTTGCTCCTTTACGAACACTACGTATTTTTTATGCTAATATCTAAGAGAGTGAACTACTATCTCACAAAAAACTGGATGACATCTGTCAACAAAGAAACAATGCAAATATGCATTGTTTCCAGAGGTATCTTGATGTTCTTATTTTATAATTGACACCCGTAATGTGATAAGTTATTAGTAATATCTCACGAAGAGGTGGATTGATTACATAACAATTACACATTTTTGGATTCAGAAAATTAAGGACATTATTTTGGTTTAAAAATATACGGGGTGTCCCATTTAGAAAAATCATGTTTTATTTTCCACCCTGCATATTTTACGAGATTTTTAATATCGGTTCTCAAATTATAAAAATTCATCAAAAACCATGTCTACTCCTTTTTTGAATGAGTTAAATCGGTAAAGGATAAGTGAGATAAGGGGGGTGTCAATCTTAAGAGACTTACCCGGTACAGTAAACAGAGTATGCTTGAAATACAAGCATATGATCTTTACAAGAAGCTTACTTTTAAGTTAAATAATTTAGATTATGAACAATGGTGCGAATTTCAGAGGAACATGTTTTTATCAATCAACCCGAAATTTATCAAAAAATGTCTTCACAAAATAAAAAATTTAATAAATTGACTACTAATGTACCAAAAGATGTTCCTCGGAAAGTCGTAAACATTGAGGAAAATCACTCGTCGCACTCTTTTGATAAAGAAGAACTTGGCCTTGTAAACAAGGATTTAAACTTTGCTGTAGGCCCTTCTGATGAGATTTTGGATGATGTCGTGGCAGGGATTGAAAGTTCAATTCAATATCTGCCTGATTAATCCAAGGGTCTCGTCAGAGTGGCTTGCAGGAACCAAATTTCTAAAAATATAATGAATAACGTAGACAATAGAAAGTCATGCTCAAAGAATCCAAAGAAGACTATCAAAAGATTGCGCGAAACAGACTGTTTTTATTTAAAAGCAGATAAAGGTAATAAGGTTGTTATTTTAGATAAAGAGGACTATAATGAACGGGTAAACAACTTAATTAGTAATGGCCCTTATAAAGAACTTACTGGAAACCCTTTACCAAGAGTGACCACTGAAATAAAAAATGTCCTCAAATCATGTAACAACCTTATTACTCCACCTGTTAAGAACAGGTTACGTGTATCTAACCCTACTGTACCTAGATTGTATTGTCTACCAAAAATTCATAAGCCAGGGAAGTCGGTGCGTCCAATAGTATCGTCTATTGGATCTTCGACTTACTAGTTATCGAAATGGTTGACTAAGGAATTTGAAAGTTTGCCCATTGCACAGCCTAGTTTTTCAGTTAAAAATTCGAATGATTTCATTGATAAGGTCAAGAATATTCAATTGCAAGAGGGAGAAATCTTGATTTCCTCTGATATTTGTTCATTATTTCCGAGTGTACCAATTCCACAGACCTTGGACTATCTTGAGGATTTACTCGAGTTAAACAACTAAAGAAAAGAAGTAATAGAAGAATATATAAACCTTACATAACTTTGTATGAAACAAAATTGCTTCCGTTTCAATGACAAGTTCTATGAACAATATGAAGGAACCGCAATGGGTAACTGTTTATCGCCTGTCATTGCTCATTAGAGGTGCCGCGAGACGAGACGAGACGAGATACGGCCGTGTCTCGTCTCGTCTCGAAATTTCGAGATAAAATTTTCCGAGACGAGACGAGACGAGACAAGGTCTTATCTCGTCTCGTCTCGTTTTGTCTCGATTGGAAAAAAATGTTTTAGAACCCTGCATTTGGGGGGGGTCCGGCCCCTTTCTCCTCTACAAATATTTTTTTACGTACGTCTAAGGTCTTCAAACTACGTTCGTTTGATAGCAAATTTAATTTGCAAACTTTTATGTTACTTGGAATTTTTTTATTTAAAGCTGAATTTTTTTAGATATTTTACATTTTCTTAGTCAATGTCCAAATTAAATTCCTCAAATTAATTAAATATTTTGTAAACAATCGTCGAGGTGACTGCAAAATCTTCCGCCAAAAAAAGAAAATTTTCAGTTTCAAAATCAATGAACATTTCTTTTTAGGTTCCAAAGAAAAGAAGTAGCTTCTGTGATGTAAATAAAAGTAAAGAAGTTATTGCACCCACTCCCAAAAAATATTTCAAATAATTTATCCACACATTTCAAAGATGGCATGAGACCTATTAAGTATTACCGCAACAAGTGTTCCTGCAGAACGTCTTTTTTCAAAAGCTGGATTAGTAGTCACTAAACTTCGGAATCGACTTAATGCGGAGTCAGCTCGTTCATTATTATGTCTGAATTCATCGTACACTTGTACCTTAAAAGATAAGCTGAACATTGATTAGTGAAACTTACCTATACCTATACTTACCCTATGCTGTGATGTGATAAGTCGTGTAATGTGACCTAAATATTCTCACATTTCTCACTAAAATGTTATATTTATCTTATGTATCTTTAGTTTAAAGTGTAATGATTCAAGATTTTTTTTAGTTACCTCTTTTTACCTATTATGTGATATTCACACTTACAACGTTAATGTTATATTTATTTTCAATTTGGAGTTTTTCATTTATTTTGTTTATTATAGAATACATTTATTTGGATTGTTCTTTACTGTTTATTCTCTCTAATGTATGCATGTATGTACTCTGAAACACCATGCAGTTTTTTAATAAAGATTTTATATTTTAATTTAAGTTTTATTTTAACAATTTATAGGCACGTATTACCAGCTCATACCCTATGATGCTGTTTTTTGTTAGTTTGGAAGTCAAAAAATAATTACTAAAATTTAAATGCTATTATTATCATTATATTGAAGCGTTTTAAGTCATTAAAACATTTCGAGATGTCTCGTCTCGTCTTGTCTCGTCTTGTCTCGAAGGGTTTCATCTCGTCTCGTCTCGTCTCGAAATTCGAGACAACACGCTCTCGAGACGAGACAAAAATGCTTCGAGACGAGACGAGACGAGACGAGGCGTCTCGTGTCTCGTGTCTCGCGGCACCTCTATTGCTCATGTCTTCATGAGTCGATTTAAAACTGAAGCAAAAGAAGAATTCGAGTATTTTCCTAGGATTTGGCTGAGATATGTGGATGACATTTTTGCCGTGTTTGAAACTAAGATTGCGAATGTATAAAACTTCATTTCCAAATTAAATAGTCGTTTCACTTCTGTAAAGTTTACATATGAACTAGGAAATAATGGAATACCTCCATTTTTAGATGTATTAGTAATTAAAAATAGTGACAATAGGTTAGAATTTGATATATATAGAACAGATACCAGTACGATCAGATATATCCCTAATAACTCTCACCACTGCTATCAACATAAAATGGCAAGTTTTAATTTTCTTGTCCATTGTTCTTAAGTTTCCCTCTCAGTATAATGAGAGGTTTGAAAAAGAAAATGTATTAATTAAAGATATAGCTGTGAGTAATGGTTATCCTAGAGATATAGTTGAAAAACTAATTAGGAAGCGTACATTTAAGGACACACTTCGTAATTCTACGACCTTTCAAAAGGATTTAGAGACTCCAAAATATGTATCCATCCCGTACGAACCCCGGTTTACTCGTGGTTTGAGTAAGGTCTTCAAAAACGTGGGTATAACAGCGATTCATTCGTCGAGTAATAAATTACAACAACTTTTAGACAATCCAAAGGATAAAATTGTTCCAAATGAAAGGTCTGGGATTTACGAAATTAGTTGTAATGATTGTGATCGAAAATATGTTGGACAAACGAGACGATTAATTAACACCAGATTTAAAGAGCATATGGCTCATCTAAAATATGGAGGAACAGATAAGTGTTGCACAACATGCTTTTGACAACAATCATAGAATAGATATTAGTAATTTAAGATTAGTTAGAAACGTGACCAATAATAGACAGTTGGATGCATTTGAGAGCATAGAAATTGTAAAATGTAAAAGTAGTATGAATAGCGACAAGGGACCTATACCGTATAGCCCGCTTTACTCGTTGCTTAGCAACCGATCATTAAGGCGTGATTAGTCACACGTAAATTTCACGGTGATATAGTGACGTCACCATGAAAATGGTATAAATATGGTAGATTTTGTAGTTTACGATTAGTTTTAATCGTCTCCGGATGATGCCAACTTGGTTGGCGAAACGCGCGTCGAGCGAAGTGAAAGTGTTTTGGTGTTTGTGGAAACAACTCCGAGTGTTCAGCGTGCTGAAAAAAATAAGTAAGAGTAGAATAAGAAATCGTCAGAAAATTTTGCCGAAAGCTATTTGCCTTAAGAAATATGCGCGGTTCTCAACGCTCGAGTGTAAAATTCAAAGTGGATTCTCTTAACCTCCAGATTATTAATACTAACTCTACACATTTTCATCTTTTCAATGTTCTCTGCCTGAACTTCAAACCAGGAAACTTATGGAAACTAAGAGCAGGGCTTATCGGTAATTGGCAGTTTCTATATGTCCGCTATTTATATTTTATTAAGACAATATCAAAAGAAAAAAAATATTACCTGAACAATTTATTTTTCTGGCAGTAACTCCTGCAGTACTGTCGGACGAGTAACATAAGTAAGCTGTTAGTCCATCTTCCTCGTCAACACAATATCTGTCATTATTATAAAATTTAGTGACAGTAGAATGCGGATAATACAAAGTTCCATTTTCTTGTATATAAAATTTCTCGTCTGGATCGGAGTTGTTCATTTTAAAATATTGCCATCTTTCGTTCTTACAGTTCAACATTCCTACCAGGAATTTGTCGCTTACATTATCTGTTTTAACAGACCCATCGTAAAGGTGAACCGAGAAAGAAGAGTTCGTAAGGTTTTGTAAGCACGTGCCGTTGTATAGATTTTCATAGGGGTCTTCATAATAGTAATGGTAGAATCCCTCAGCACAGCATTTGCGAACGCACATTCCTTCGCACCCACAATTCTGGCTCACTTTCACAGTATAACTATCATATCTGGTCATGTTACATAAATCCGCAGTCTCTTGTATAAGTTCGCCATTAAAAACACCAATGATGGCCGTAGATAGGATTATTAGTAGGAGACCCGATTTGTGTAATGCCATGCTGATGGCTCTCTATCAGTTTTAACACTAAAAGTTTTAAGGAACGGTCAGTCTTAAATGCTAAGGAAGAAAGTGATTATCTTGGAGTATAAAATTTCTAGTTCTAGCCTTGAATATATGATTAACGGAATATATTACAGAAATATAATGAACTGAAGAGGATTGCAAATGGCTGCTGGTTTTACAGTTTTTTTTGGAGGATACGATGTTATGAAATGCTATTATCATATCATTAGATATGTAGAGTTAAATATGTTATAAGATATGCAGATATATACACTCAAAGGCACAAAATTCGATCCATCTAAAATTTACCAAAAATTAATGTGAAAATATTTTCCTAGCTATAGGTTCGATTTACATGATTTTTTTTTAAATCGTAGGTTTGTTCGTGCGGAATGCAGATGCGCTACTGAATTTCAGCTCAATTTTAAATTTTGACCATATACGAGGTGCACCAATTACATTGGATTTTTGCATAAAGTTTGCAACACTCTGTGGTAAGTGCAATCAATAAAAAGATGAAAATTTTGGTACAGAACTTTAGCGTAGTCTCTTCTTAACCATTCATTTTTTAATTCATGTCAATATCGCTATTAATATGGAAGATATGATTAATTAAAATAATGACGTAGTTTTTCAATTTATAATTAACATTAACTTTTAACTTCACAAACAAAGAACCAACATACAAAATATTTTAAAATTAACAACAAAAATAAACTTGAAAAATAATATCTTGTATTGCCTCCCCGAGCAAGAATTACAGCTCGGCTGTCCCAAGGAGAAACACAGTATATGCATTTTTATGTTAATACAAGTTTTTGGCACACATGCATATACTAGGCTTAAAATAACAGATATTTGGCCTGGCAAAACCCAGTATCTCAGTCCTATAATTATTTTTAGAATTCAAAAACACAGTAACTGCACTGCGAACAAATCAAAACACAGCATATGCTCCGACCAATGGAAAGACGGCAGTATATCACAAGACAGTGCAGATACCGGGTTATTCCATTTTAGAACCTGCAGTGTTTGTGTTGTTTTGCCGGCATTTTTAATGCCGTTTTTGGTGAAAATAATATTATTACTTCATTATTATTATAGGGGCTGCAATTAGTTTCTTCTTATCAAGATGAAAGGATCTCGTAGTAGCAGAATAGTTCAGATGGCAATAGCTAAAGCAAAGTAAGTACTCCAAAAAGTTTAATATTATATAATATTATTGACACTGGTCAGGTTAATTAGGGTTTCTATAGTTTAAGGAATGATTTTACGTTTTTGTAACATTTTAATAATCTTTCTACATCAACTAATTAAGAAATACAGGAAAAAGTTGCCATTAGATTACGGCCATTAGTATTTGTATTATATTATATTCTATTAGTTATATTTTATGAAAGCGTTATAATTATTAATATTATTTATGTTCGTACTACTAGCTTTACCGTGAATATTGAAATATGGGAATGAATTTTTACGTAAAAACGTCAAATAAAATAATTAGTCTTCGATAAGTGGTTAAAATTTAAAAAATCCAAAAAATCGATTCCTTAAATTTCGAAAATAATAAAAAAAGAACTAAAGAAAGAAGAAAATAATAAAAAAAGAAGAATAAGAAAAAATGAAATGAAAAAAGAAGAGAAATTATATACATAAATAACCAATGAAATTAACTTACTTCTGCTAGTATATCTCTTGCAGTGTTCTACATGAAGCATATGCTGAATACGACGTAAAAGGAGAAACGCCTGCACTTTGCACTGTATTAGAAAATGTTAAAGAAAAATTCCATCAGCTCTCTCAAGAAACCTTTGGAAAAGCCAGCTGTTTGGATGCTAAACCAAAACAAGTTATGCCTGTAAACAAATATATTCCTGATAACCAAGAAGAGTCAGATGACAGCAGTTGTTGGTCTTCTAGTGATAATCAACCTTTAATATCGTTCGTTATTATTATATGAATCGCACCACAGGACGTGAATAAAGAAACTCATACCAAAAAGGCAGAGAAAAAAAGGAAATTAAGATCAGCAGAGGAAAAAGAGCAGAGAGATAGGGAAAAACATCCAATGCTTGAACCTTGTTCGGGCAAATGTAATAATAAGAGATGTTCAGAGTTAACTGATGCGACAGAAAGAAAATTTGGAATGAGTTTTGGAGGCGTAATATTCGTATTTATCAACTAAAGAGAAGAACTGTTGAACCAAAAAATATGGAAGCTCAAGATACATACCAAGCTGAAAATGAGCGCAGTTTTCTGAAAAATGAAACACGAGATTATCTTTTGCCGAAACCAAGCATGGAAAACAAACAGATTAGAGTTTGTAGAAGAATGCTTCTTAATACATTAAGCTACACTAATGACTCCGTGTTAACAGAGCTGTCTCAGGCAAGCAAAAAAAACAGCTATAGGGGACGTTGTTGGAGAAAACCGCGGAAGATCAATTCCGTCAAACAAAATTGACCGCAATGTGATTGTGAATCACATTGAAAGCTTTGGCCCGTCTTTAAGCCATTACAGAAGATATAACGCTCCACTTTGCCGGTACCTGTCTCGAGAGTTGACTATCCAAATTATGCATGAAGATCTGTTGTCAAAATTTCCTGATTTCTGCAAAATGGAAACATATTGAAAAATTTTAAAATCGATGAACATATCACTTAAAATGCCCAAAGGGGACAGGTGCTCCGAGTGCTTGTTTTATGAATCAGAGATAGATAACGCAAAGAAAATGAATCAAGCCATTGATCCTAACCTGATGACAAAAAAGAAATGCACGAACTTAAAGCGAGTCCAGCCAAAACCCTGTATAATGCCGATAAGAGCAGGAACCAGGCGCTCAATGAAAGGATATTCTCGATGGATCCTCAAAAGTTAATGTTATTACCAGTTATGCCACATATTAAAGAGAGTTTCTTCATAAGCCGATTAGTTGTGTATAATGAAACATTTCTACTCTCTAGTAACTCCACTCTCTTTCTACTCTCTAGCTACTCTCAGTAGTAACTCCAATTATAAGAGTATTACTGTTCTCTGGCATGAAGCTCTCCAGGGTCGTAATGCTGATTCGATTGTAGACACTATTGTTACCGCGATGAATTTGAATGATAAAGCTTCTATATTTACTTTCTGGGCTGATAATTGCACCAGCCAAAATAAGAACTGGATTCTATATTCGTCGTTGGTTCATATAGTTAATCAACAAACAGGACCCCAAGAAGTAATTATCCGATACTTAACTAAAGGACATACTCATATGTCAGCTGACTTCGTTCATGGAAATATAGAGAAGGCAATAAAAGCGGCGGGAAGCGTCTTCAATTTTGATGAACTGGTAAGAATTATTCAAAAATCTAGAAAAAATTTGACAGTAGAAAAGTTAGAAATATTCCGTGATTGGAAATGTAGCAATCATAGCAGCAAAATCAAGGATAACGTAGAAGAATCTCTCGTTTCTCAACCACCACCACTATCGCTGCAAAATATTGTCGAATCAAAGTTTATTAGGGGTAAACGTATTCTTCTTTATAAAAATACTTTTGAAGATGAAGATTATACAGAGACTTCTTACAGAAGAAATTTGTGCCAAGATCTGGGCTTCCAGCACTAAAGCCAACATATCGAGGTATAAATGCACAAAAGAAAGCAAAAATATTGAGTGATCTAGTGCCCAAAATAAAAAATATTAATCAGCGTGCTTTCTGGCTCAACCTTCCAGAAAGTGAACAATCCGCAGACCTCCTTCGTTCTATAGACTAAATTTAAGGATTATCTAAAGTTATTTTTATTAGTTTATCATCATTCTTCTGTTCCTGCTTCTTTTACTACATTTGTTATTTTATACTAGGTATATCACAGCTACTATGTAAAAAAGTTCAAACACATTATTTTGTATCTTTTCATCTTAATAAAAACCTGTTTTGATTTTTATATAGATATATTTAACTTATTAATGTCCAAAAAAGAAGTCTGTTTCGGAAGTAAAAACACAGCATGTACATACTGTGTCTTTCACTAAATA